>VDFB02281492.1:589686057-589710357 GCA_007258455.2 Sequoia sempervirens
TCTCTCTCAAGTCTCTCCCTCCTACCACTTCTCCCTCTCTCCCCTCTATCCTTAATCCTTAAAACCTAAACCCTTGTACCCTCTACCCTCTATCTCTCTCCCACTCCCTCCCTCTCTCTCTCTCAAGTATCTCTCTCTACCCACTCTCCCTCTCTCAAGTCTCTCTCTCTCTCACTCCTTCTATCTCTCTCTATTAGAAAGAGACACTGCACATGCTTTATGGTGTTTTCATTGATGGAAACCCTTCTCATCTAGTCGATCTGCACATTGCATTTTCTCATGCCAGTAGACAAATTGAAGGTCAATGGTTATCTATTAAGTTAGAATAGAGCATCTAGTAACTTCATGTTTTTTGATTCATATGTAGATTTTTTGTTGTTATTTTGTGTTGTGGATCTCAAGGGAGTATTGCTTGATGCATAATCTATGTTATCTAAAAATGTTGGTGCCTCGTATCCATTTGGGTAAAAGCTACGAGGTTTAGTTGTCTAATTTCCTGTTCGTAAGTGTTTAAAGGTTGACCTGGTGAATATGGTGTGTCACGGATATACGAGGAGATATTGTTTAAATTTTTTTTTTGTTCGTGCATCTTAATTTGGGTTGTCACTATGTTGTGGCTGACTCTTGTGGATTCGCATTGAATATCTTGATGATTTAAAGTCGGGAGTTCATGAATATTACTTGTTTTGTTAAAGCCGACCTAAAGCATTCAAATCTCTTGTAGCGGATATTTATAATTGATTGATTGTATCATTTTTGTGTGTGTTTGATGTGAGTTGATGTATGTTGTGAATATTAGAAGATAAAGAAAGAAATTAAGCACAGTTTCACTTGTGCATTAAGGATTTTTGTAAAGCAAATTAAGGCAAAGCAGAGCAAAGAGAAGAATTAGTCTGAAGGAGAAGAATCCGATTGTTGAGCCTAACCAGAACTGTAATCAAGCATTTGTAGATGCTACTTTCTCAGTTCAAATCCTTCGAAGTATTCAAAAATTTTGTAAGGCAGTGAGCCTTTCTTATTTTGAGTAGTGAGCTCTAGGTAGTGTTCTTGAATGCAAATGCATTCCCATTTTTTAATTATTCCTTTTTAGTATACTCAGACAATATTGTGGATTAGCCATCCACCATGGTTTTTCCCCTAATAGGGTTTCCACGTAAAAATCCCCGTGTTATGGTGTTGTGGTTGCTTACTTTGTGTTTATGCATATTTCTTTTGGTTGAATGTTATCAATACTTTGTTGATCAGATTAATAAAGCTAAAAATTACACAACACTGATTCACCCCCCCTCTTAGTGTTGCTTGATTCCAACAATTGGTATAAGAGCTATGGTCCTTGGAAGAAGTTTAACAGCTTGGGGAAGATCTTGGAAAGTGTTTCAATGGATTCAAGCAATCTTCAACAACAACTTATGATGGCTCTAGATGATCTTGATCAATCAAAATCTAATGTCTGGGAATTGAAAGCAAATATTTTGAATGCTGAGAGATTCATTGAGTCATTGAAAGATAAAATCTATAAGTCTAGGGAGAAGAGAAGGGAACTTTGTGATCAGATCAAACAAAATGACAATAAGCGCATTGAAGATGAACAATTGAGTCAGGCCTTGAAGGAAAAGGCAGAAGAATGTGAATTTTTTTTCAAAGAGAATACAATTTTGAAGCATGAGATGGAATCAATAATGATAAGAATTACTAAGGAGATTGAAGATAAAAAGAAGAATGAAGAAAAGCTTGCCCAATCCCTGAAAGAGAAATCTAAAGAATGAAGTTGAATTACTGATAGATTCATTCAGTTGGAACAAGAGTTAGAACAAACCAAACAAAATGAGGAAGAACTTGAAAAGAACATTGTTGATCTCAAAGATGAACTTGCTACTGCAAATGAGTACAAGGAGAAGTTCAAGGTTAGCTCAGCTAAGCTTGATGAATTGATTAAAGGTCAGAGGAATGATGGTGACAAGAGAGGTCTTGGATATGAGGAAGGTGAAAACTCTGGATCTGGACAAAGAAATTATGGACAAAGGAATTACGAACAAAGGAATTCTGGAAAAAGGAGATTCAAACAAGGAAATTTGATGAACAACACTAGAATGTATCTGGTAAGACAACCTAATGCTCAAAGGTTCAATGGTTATTGTTTTACTTGCAATAAATTTGGTCATATGGAAGCTCAATGCAAAAGTTGAATGAATTCAAAAGTTCCATCATTCTTTGGTCAATGCTTTAATTGTAACAAGTATGGTCATAAGTCAAATGAATGTAGAAATATGGTGAACAAATTTCATAGATATGTCAGATGTTATACATGCAATAGAACTGGCCATATTTCTAATCAATGTAGATTGAGAGAAAATCAGTGGAACAACTAGTCTAGACAAAGAAACGTGGTATGCTACAATTGTAACAAAACCACTCATATTGCTAGATTCTACAGAGAAGGTCTAGTAAATAAAAAAGGAAACATGTAGAAGGATGTAAAAGGAAAAGCGAAGGCTGCTAAAGATCAGATCAGAAAGCAGATGAATAAAACTTGGGTAAAGAAGAGTCCCTCTATTGTAGAAAATGAGGTAGCACCAGAATCAACTTCTGGTAATTCCTTTAGGAATTAGTCATTAGGCTTTTAGCCTAGGGGGATCTGTTAAGAAAATCTTTCAAACCCCCTGCCGGTGATTGACACCAAGATGTGGATGAGTCCAATGATTGCATTGGTGATCCACAAATGCTATTGAAAAATTGAAGAGTATTTATGCAGAATTAAATGTCCACAGAAGAGTTATCTTTCATAGTGTATGAAAACAAGGTATCCGAATGAGTTAGGGAAAAATCATTTATTACATCAAAAACTCAGGTATGCGAGTGATGCAAAGGTCATTTCAATCTTTCATTTGTCACTTTACACTTTGAGAAATAGAAATTTTTGAGCTCTAAAGCGAACTTTGGCAAAATTTTGGAGAATTCAAGTGTGAAGGTGATTTGAAGCTCAAACCCTACTTTGGCAAAAGGTATTTATTGGGAAATATTTCAAACCTATGAGTTTGTTGAAATGGCTACTCCATTGGTGGTTGAAGTAAAGGATAGACCTCGTCCAAAATTTAAATGGCACCCTTTCAAGTCTGTTGAGACTAAGCCCTTAGGTGCATTTTTTTTTGTGTTGTACGAAGTTTTACATATTAAGGCATATGTTCATGCTAATATTGAGGAGCTAGGAAGCTTGCAGTTGTTGAATCTATATTCCAAACACATTATTGGAGAATATTTCTATGTCAAGCCTGAATTCAAAATCCTAGAAGAGAAGAAATTCACGCAGTTTATGAAATTACCCATGTTCAATGAAAGAGAATGGGTCTGGTATATCTTAAATTGAGTCCATGTAGAATTTATGTGGTTGAATCAACCTTTCAAGATAACAAAAGAAGCTATAAGAGTGGTTACAAGTCTAAATTCTTCTAGTGGTTTACCTATTTTGAAGTCGGTAAAGAGTCAGATAGTCACAGATGTGACTGGTTCAACATTTGATAGAAGAGCAATGACAGTTGATAACATCATCGTTGTGGATGTCCAATTTTCCTTGATGGTCATTGGTTATAAGATATATCAACCTAGCGAAGAAAATTTTGTATCCATTACTACCATATATGCAGCTTATTAGATGGTTAGGGAGATTGCAAAGTATGACTTGTGTGAATTGCTTCAAAGTTAGCTTATGGAGAATCTTGCGAAGATAAAGAAAGACAAGAAGAATTCTTTTAAATATGGTAATCTACTACTATATTTATTCTTTTATTTCATGAATGAAGTTCTAGGAGTCAGGAAATTTGTATGGAAAAGAGGTGATAAGCCTATTAGTGTTCAAATTAGAGACATGTTATTCAATTTTGGTGATAGTTAAGTCAAGTAAACTGCAATCTGGGGATATCTCAAGAAATTTCAAAATGAAATACAAGCAAGGGAAAGGATTCCTACTTCCATTGTTGAGAAGTACAAGGACACAATTTGTTTTATGGTGGATATTGATCAATGCTTAATGGAAGCAGTTGATCTAAGAACCGTTTGGATTATGCCAATGGGATATGAAGTCGAGGAAGGAATCTTAGAGCTATATGTGCAAAATCTATTGATTAAACCTTTGGATTCATTTGAAGAAAGGTTTGGAACTTATGAAGAAAAGAGCATGCAAGTCCATAAGAAATTAAAGAAGCCAAAGATAGTCAGAAGAGTAAGGAAAGAAGTCAAAGTCATTGTAGAAAGTATGGGAATATATGCAGAAGTAGTAAGAGAAGCCAGAAGGAAGAGAGAACAAGCAGATGTTGAGAAAGGGAAAAAACCTAAAACTGAATCTACTAGTCCACAACATCCTTTTCCCGAACTAGAATAACAAGGAGTTTTGTACCCCTATTCAATCATGCAGAGAATTTAGCCCCTACAAAATCTCAATACAAGGCTTCTTGTAAGAGGAAGAAGAAAAAGAGCACAAGAACCTATGAAGTCATCTCAGAAGATGAGGAGACTGAGTTAGATGAAGGTTTGAAAGAAATAAAGGCTACTGACACTCAGGCTACAAAGGTAACCAAGAGAAAATCTTCTAGTGAAGAAGAAAAGGAAAAGAAGAAGGAAAATTTTGACAAACTAGGTATGACAGTTGAAGAAGTTGAGAATGTTGTTGTCAAGGATGGAAACCTCAACTCCTCTACAAATGGTATGAATTTTTTTATGAATCAAGACAAAGAATTCTTGAGGAGGAAACAATAAAACATCTGGATATTTTAAATAAAGTTCTCGTTGAAATTATGTCTAGTTTACCTAAGAGTCTGTATGAGGTTTTGGAGATGAGAAGAGTAAGTTGTAGGATAGAAGAAGAGCATATGAGAATGATAATTCTTGTAGACTTATGTCTGAAAATGTCTATTGAGGAGATGCAGTCACTCCTGAACAAATTCAAGAAAGAATTTAAAAGAATAACAAGGGTGAACAAACTTATGATTGGTGAAACTGATGTTGTTGCTAATGAAACCAAGAAAATCCTAGAAGCATTTATGTCAAAGAACAAGATCAATGTTGAAGAAGTGAATGTTCAAGTTGTTGTATATGATCTGGTAAATGAGGAGGTGAATGTAGATACTGAGGATATTTAGATTCCTTCTGATGTGGATAATACAAAAGTACCTATGGAGACTGAAGCTCCTAAGGTTGTATTAACTAAAGGAAAGGAGATGCCAAATGAAGAATTTGAATCTCCTAAAGGCAATCAAGAAACAGTTACTAAAGAACCAGAAGTTGAAGAAAAGAAGGTTGAAGTCAAGGAAATTCTAGTGGAAGCAATAGACACTGCAGAGGTAGTAAAGAGATTTTTGGATGAGCAAAAAGAAAATTTTGATCTTGAGTTGGGAGATGCCTCTATTCATTTATCTACTTTGTCCCCAATTCAGAAAATAAAAGTTGCATCGTTTGCACAAGATAAGGCTAGGGAATAAATTTTGAAATCCCACATTGAGGACAACGAATTGTTGAATCTTGCATCTAGTATTTTGGAGAGGATCATTCCTACTCATTTCAAGGATCAATCTAGTTCCTCCTCCGGTGAGCTAAAGAAAATTATAAATTTGGTAAGTACTCATTTTGAGTCACTTGAGAAGTCAGCTTTGGTCAAAGTTCAAAAGGAGTTTGATGTCAAAAGGTTCAGTAGTCTAAAAGGTATGATAGCTAGAGATAAATCTCTATTAGCTACCTATGTGAAGAATTTTCATAATGCTCTATCTGAAGGTGGAAAATTTTATAAGACATTCTTATCTTTGTCAAAACTTACTGAGAATAATGAGAAGGTTAAGGATCATTAGAAAGAGTTAGCTGCTATTTTTTATGGTTTTGATCCTTTAACTATTTATATTGGAACGTAAGAAGGTCAAGTTATCTCTTTACTTGAAAAAATAAATAGTCTAAAGCATGAAAATGATAGAATTATGGGAAGAGCCTGTGGAGTCAGAGGTTTAATTGGTCCAAAAATGGAAACTAGGTTGAGTGCTTTGAAGGAAGCACAAGATGCTTTGGCGGTGATTGACCCTGCAAACATGGAAACTGCTAAGATGCAATATTATTTTCTTTGTCGTCATATAACTATTTTGGAGAGTCTTAAGAAGTGTTGGGACTCAAGCTTTCACTTGTTGAAAACAAATTTGGAAGACATTTTCAAATTTGTGTAAATTGTTGTACTCATGCAGCCTAAAGTTTTTGTTGAGTTTTTGTATGCAGATTCCCTATCTTTGCCATTGATTTCAAAGAGGGAGAATAGAATAGTGAAAAATGTATATTCATCTAAGGGGGAGCTATAGTTTGGTAGATCTTTTTGGAGTTTTGGTTGGGAATGTATTTTTGTTAGTACTGATCTAACACTTAGTCATTTTTCACTAAGTGTTTCCATCAATGCCAAAGGGGGAGATTGTTGGCAAGAGACACTGTACGTGCTTTATGGTGTTGTCATTAATGGAAACCCTTGTCAGCTAGTCAATCCACACATTGCATTTTTCTCATACTAGCAGACAGATTGAAGGTTAGTGGTTATCTGTTAAGTTAGAATAGAGCATCTAGTAACTTTGTGTTCCTCAATTCATATAGATATTTTATGTTGTTATTTTGTGTTGTGGATCTCAAGGGAGTATTTCTTGATGCATAATTTGTGTTATCTAAAAATATTGGTGCCTCGTATCAATTTGCGTGAAAGCTAGGAGGTTTGGTTGTCTAATTTTCTATTCGTAAGTGTTTAAAGGCCGACCTGGTGAATATGTCGTGTCGCAGATATATGAGGAGATATTGTTTAAAAAAAATTTTGTTTGTGCATCTTAATTTAGGTCATCACTATGCTATGGCTAACCCTTGTGGATTCACACTGAATGTCTTGATGATTTAAAGCTGATAGTTCATGAATATTACTTGTTTTGTTGAAGCTGACCTAAAGTGTTCAAATCTATTGTAGCAGATATATATAAGTGATTGATTGTATCATTTTGGTGTGTGTTCGATTTGAGTTGATGTATGTTGCAAATATCAGAAGATCAGGAAAGTGATTAAGTGTAGTTTCACTTGCGCATTAAGGATTTTTGTGAAGCAAATTTAGGCAAAGTAAAGCAAAGAGTAGAATCATTCTGAAGTAGTAGAATCCAATTGTTGAACCTAACTAAAACTATAATCAAGTATTTGTAGATGCTACTTTCTCAGTTCAGATCCTTGGAAGTATTCCAAACTTTTGTAAGGAAGTGAGCCTTTCTTATTTTGAGCAGTGAGCTCTAGGCAGTGCGCTTGAATGCAAGTGAATTCCCATTTTGTAATTATTCCTTTTGAGTATACTCAGACTATATTATGGATTGGCCATCCACCATGGTTTTTCCCCTAATAGGGTTTCCGCGTAAAAATCCTTATGTTATGGTGTTGTGGGTGCTTACTTTATGTTTATGCATATTTCTTTTGGTTGAATGTTATTCATCCCCCCTCTTAGTGTTTCTTTATTCCAACACTCTCCCCTCTACCCTCTATCCTTAAGCCTTAAACCCTTAAACCCTCTACCCTCTACCCTTAACCCTTAAGCCATTAAACCCTAAAACCCTTTATCCTCTACCCTCTACCATTACACCCTTAAAACCTATACCCTCTACCCTAAACCCTAAACCCTTAAACCCTCTACACTTAACCCTATGCGGACTAGGTAAAATAACAAAGTTGTGTGACACTTTTGGCCAACTTATTAGCACAATGAATTTTAGAATTTATAAGTAAAAATCATTTTTGGTCAAACATATTTTCTAGTAAGATTCATTCTAGATGAGTTAAATATGTCCACAACTTTTCCAGCTAAAATTGTTGGCTAAATGCATATGTAGCACCACTTTGAGCCCAATTTACTAAAAAAATGAAATTATTTGAAAAATTAATGTTTCAAAAACTCCTACTCATATAAATAACATATTTTTAAAAATGTAAAAAAATATCCTTTTGTAGATTCATAAGTGGAGTTTTCAAATATATATTTGTCTTAATAGTTCAATTATTATTTATATTTTATTTTTTATTTTTCACGAAAAGTAGGTTATTAGCACAAAAATATTAGGTTGATTATCGTGTCAAGAAAAACACTAAAACTTATTAAAAAAAATGAAAAGAAAAATGGTGCCCTAGATAAAATAATCTAGATTAATATATTATAATTTGTTTTCTATTTTAGATAAATATTCAATATAAAAGTTGACGTCGATTGGAAATAGTCATATTTTAATACACACACATTTAAATATTTATTTAAAAATATATATTTATTAAAATTTAAAAATAAAATATTCATGCCCTAAAGTTTCAAATTCTAAATATACACAAAAAAATTGGAAGAAAAAAAGAAAATTTACTATATAAAGCTTGACGTCGAGTGGAACATCATTTTTTAGCATTCTATCAGCAACAAAATTATAGTGTTAATTTATAAAAAAATATATTCAAATAATTTTTTAAAATTATTAAGAGAATATAGACATAAAATATACTAAAAACTACACATTTTATTAGTTTACATCATTTCAAAATTCAAAACATATATGCCACTTTCTAGTGATTCAAATTTAAAATTTAGATCAATGTTGGTCATTTCCTTTATAAAAGTGTGACACAACTTTGTACTTTTACCCATACTCTATCTCTCTCCCACTCCCTCCCTCTCTCTCTCTCTCTCTCAAGTCTCTCCCTCCTACCCCCTCTCCCTCTCTCAGGTCTCTCTCTCTCCACTCTCTTTATCTCTCTCCTCCTCTACCCTTAACCCTTTCTCTCCCTTTCTCTCCCCCTCTCTCTATCTCCCCCCTCTCTCTATCTCTCCCCATATCTCTCCCTCCATCACTCCCTCCCTATCCCCCTATCTATCTCTCTATCTCTACCTCTCTCTCCCTTTCTCATCCCATATCTCTCTCAATCTCTCTTTGTCTTCCCATATATCTCTATCTCCCCCTACTTCTTTCTCCCTTTCTCTATCTTCCCCTATTTCTCTCTCCCTCTCACCATCTCTATTTACCTATCTCTAATTCTCTTTGTTTGTCTATCTCTTTGTCTCTCTCTCCATATCTTGATATTTTACCTGTTGATTTTTTCTCATCCCCATCGTTCACAACACATCATTCATTAATTGGTTATCAAAAAACTCTAAAATCATATTTATGATTCCTATGTCAAAGTCTTGTTTGTTGCTGACCTTTCTCAATCAATTGCATATTTTAATTATACGTCGAACAAGCACTACATCATTATTGATGAGGGAAAATAATATTTGAAAAATATTATGTTTAAACTAAGCATTTTATATTTAAATTAAATATTTTCCTTTTATAAATTATAATATATTATTATTTTTATTTTAATTTTTTTTTATTTATAATTTTATATTTATTTACACGATATATTTTTTAATGTGTTTAATTCAAAAGTATATATTGATATTATAATATTTATTGTAATTATCTATAATATATAAGTATATAGTATATTATTTATAATTATTAATAATATACATGATTTATATATTATTAATAACTATTATATAGATATATTTTATATTATAGAGATTAAAAAGTATATAATTAATATTATATATTATAAAATAAAACTATTGGAAACATGGAAAAAAAATTAAAATAAAATGGATCCATGGCAGGGGGTTCGAGTAGATGTCGGTTAAGAGTCCGCTCGAACTAGCCCGCCAACCTATTTTTCCCACCAACGTATTTTTTATATTATTTTGAAATCGTTTGACCAAACTATGGTTCGACCAAACCCATATTCAATCAAACATATTTTTGAGGTTCGCATGAACACTAGTTCACCCGAACCACCCTTATCCCTCCTCCCTCCAGGCACAAAAAATGTCCAAAATTTTGCGCTTTGAATCTCAATTTGAGGATGAAAATGGAGGAGACTTCACAAACCCAACTAGAATTAGGCAGTGCTCGGAACGAGCTATCCAATGAATATAATTTTAATATATTTTGGTTTTATTATCTATTTGGTTTTTAGTTTTATTAAACATAGGTTTTTCACCGAAAATGAAGCTCTCTATTCTGCACATGTGGAAAAATAGAAGATTATTTTTTTTTTTGAAAAATATGAGCACCAGATATTGAAGTCCTTGATCCAACAAAAAAATATTCAATTTTGATGCATACAAAAAAAGTTACGAGTTATACGGTCCACCTATGTCTAAATTATAATTGGTTTGACTTTGAAACTTGATTAAGGAAAAAATATTCAATAAAACACTATCTAACCAAGTGGAAGCACTAGATATCAGAGTTAAAAATCTAAATTTGAAAGAATTAGAATTTTATCCTTCATGGAAAAAAAAATTATGTGTTATACGGTGAGCGTCACTTTTTAAAAATATTGTTTTCTAAAAAAGTTAGTTTTTGAGGGAGATAGAAAAGAAGTGCAATCTGAATCCAAAAATTTTGAAAAAAAATTATTTAGAATGTACAAACAAAATTTCACAAAACTCTAGTTTGCATCATCTTCAAATTCCTCATGGTTTAGCCGCTATAGGTGCCTGAAAGTCAAGATTTAGTTAGAAAAAAATATTTCAGTGTCTAGTTTGGCCAAAAATTGTAAACCAGTATTGTGGGATCACCCTTAATTTTTTCTTCAATGGGGTGGTAAGGCAGCTTAACAAATAGCACACACGGGCTTGACATGGCATAGACCTTAGTCCTTGTTACCATGACTGTATAAAAAAAATTCAAAGTGATTTTTCTAGTCAAGCCTAGGAATACATTTCACACCATACTCCCTCAATAGGAAGGATGCCATGCATTGGGACAACAAGCGATACCTCTCATGGTGCATGAATAGAAAGTTTTTGAGAAGGGGCAACTAGGGCACGTCCTCCCCATAATCAATATGCCTACAAAGGTCCATGGCACTCATAATGCCACCATCAAGGATGGCCACTTGCACAATCTTGGGGAGCCCATCCAAATATGTAGAATCAAACATGGTGTGGCATAGTTTGATTATCTACGGCTTGAAGATGTCCAAATCAAGCAAGGAGCCCACGAAGTGGGAGACGACGTTGCAGTTGCACTACATCTAGCTTTTATCCTTCACATAATCTTTGTCAAGCACCCATTTGAACGCCACGATGATGAGGCAGTCATTCTTCTTTACCAGGTGCTTAATTATATCATTGCTAACTTCACCCATGAAGGAATATTGTGGCCTTCATGGTAAGAGTTGAATAGGGGTACCTAGGCTAGACATTATTGTAGAAAACAAGCTAATGTTAGTAGGGAAACATTACTAACTTAAGAGCTAATTCAAGTGAGTTTTTCAACAAGGTGGCATGGCTATTTATAGAAAAGGTGCACCGACAAGCTCAATGAACAAAAAAACCATCTCCCACCTGATGATAATAGAGAAAATATCCAAGCAACAAGAGGATGAGAGATGAATCATGTGGAAAATCTAGCACCAAGCCTTGAGAAATAATTTTGTTCGTTGGGAGTAATGCTCATGTATACCATTTGACGCCATGTGTCTATTGTCGTCATCAACACCAACTTTCTTACTCATACAAAAAGACTTTGATTAAAGTTCTAAGCTCTAACAAATTAAATATGAATGTCTTTTTAGGGTACATCATTTAAAGTATGCTTCTCATGGCTAAAAACATGCTTCCCAACACATGGAGCTTATTTGTGAAAAAGGTAGCGAAGGGAATGTACTAATTACATTCTCACACTGGAGTTAGCATTCCTAAGGGATACAGATCCCTAATCCACATGTATCATCTCACTAGGAGCATTTAGCAAGCTAGTGGTAATGGCAATTCCTTACTACATGTGCATGCATGAAAATTGAATGCACCCCAAAAGATATTTTTTGCTAAGTAACGAAGACAACAAACAACCATTTCTCTGAAGCTCTCTGCAAATCTTTCAATGCAACAATGGTAGAAGCATCATCTTCTGGTCAATAGGCTATATTTTTGTCTAACAAACTAAGCTAAACCAACATATTTTTGAGGGATTCATTTTCTAATGCCTTGGTGCTAGAAGAGAAGCATTTTACTCATACTAAAATTGTACTAGTAGGCAACCCCATTATGAAAGAAGTGGTCCTAGATGTTGTAGACAATATTTTTGACCCAAAGTTGCATATGAACCCTAAAAACCCTAGGGAAGGGCCAAAGCAAAGAATGATTAAGTATGGAAGAATTGAAGGCTTTGCATTATAGCTCTGGTATTGTGGCTTGCCACAATTCATGTTACCTGTTGTATACCTATGTCTAGAGTTGGTCGATGCATGTGCTAAGAAGTTGGAAAAAAAAGCACGAGTTATAATTGGTGGTAGGCTAAGGGTTACAATTAGTACAACAGCCATCAAGGATATGTTATGTATCCCTATAAACTAAGGTGTTGAAAAGTTTGAGCACAAAACAATGGAAGAGTTTTGGAGGAACATAACTAAACAACTAGATTTTTATGAGGATGAAATAGAAAAGAGGTTGAAAGGAAATCAACTCCTCTTCCCTCTGGCATGCAGAAAGCTCAAACCAAATGTAGAGGTTGTTTTTGCAATGTTGTACTATATCTACAACCATGACGACGATGAAAGGGTTTATGATTTCTAGATGGGATTGGCTTTCCTACTCAAGATGGAGAAAAATAAAAAATATTTTGATTTTACTGATGTAATTGGTAAAAAGATGCTGGAAAAATTGAGAAATTATGGCATTGCTAAGAAGATTTTTGGGTCTCAAATCTGGTTTTACACACTTCTAAGCATTTTTAAAAATGCTCCAAAAGTTTAGGCCTAGTGGGACTCATTCGCCACCTTAGGCAAATGAGTCTCATGTGGCTCAAAATCAAAATTAATTCAAAATTTTGGTAGGATTTTATCATCCTAGATATGATGTCGGCTTGTAGTGTTTTAATTTCTAGAATTCTTGCATAATTGAGTATAAATACAAGGTTCTTTCTCCCATTTTATGCTGACAAGAAATCAAGTAATCCCAAGCATTCAAGTATTCATGCTTATAGCAAGTTTGAGTTCACAAGTGTTTTCAAGAGCATTCAAGAGTAGATTATCAAGCATTTTAGAGTAGCATTCAAGCATCAATCATCATGTCAAAGATTTCATGCATCATGTTTGTTGTTGAGTTAACAATTCTTGTGTAGAATTTTTTCATTAAAGCAAGCATTTCATTTAAGATCTATCACCTTCAAGAAAGAGTCAAGGTCTACATCCATTGGAGCCATTGCATAAATGTTTGTAGCATCTCATTGATAGGGCTTTGTGAGTTAGAACATCTTGTTTTGTTAATTCATCATTCCTCCTTCATATTTCATTTCATTTCAAGGTTTGATTACCAACAAGGGGTTTGACCAGGGAAAACCCCTATCCACTAACCCAACAATATTTTTCCCTCTTCTTTGTCTATGATTTGCAGGTCTAGGTTACAAATTTCCTAAGGAGCAATATTGGAGAAAAAATGTCAAATCATTCAAATTTTTCAAAGTTGTCATCAAGCCTTGGAGAACATTGGAGAAGACCTACAGGTTGCAATTCGAGGTTTTGGATCCAAAAATCAATCAGAAAGGATAGAGAATATACATAAGAGAAAGATTAGACTTTGAAGCTTTAAAAAACCCTAGTTGGAATGATTCACCACTTTTGGAAAATGAGTCCTAGCTCCAGTCAAAATAAATATTTTTGCATATCCGGATACCCTTTTTGTAGATTCCTATTCCTGCATAGTTTTCCAAATTTTGGACTCATTCGCCCAGCTTGGAAAATGAGTCCCACTCAACATTAAAGTTAGATTTTCTAGTTTTTTAGAGCTCCATTTAATCATTTCCGAATTCCCAAGTGCACTTATTCCTTTCTATTGTTTTATGTGTTGTTTCATTCACTTTTCTAGGTCATTTTATAGGTCATTGGATTGAATTAGGATTTTTATTGCATCTTGCATTTCATTTGTCTTTCCAAGTTATTACTTGGTGGTGAACACTTTAATATTTTTCAATCATCCCCTAGAACAACCCTCTTGCAAGATCCCTTTCTCCTTTGCATTGATATCTTAAGGGTTTGTTCTTGAGTGAAAGTTAGTGAAAATTGTCCTTTTTGGTCCTAAACCCTAGAAGGAAAGAAAAACAATTTTCCACCTTTCATTTTGGTGAACCTACATTTGGAACATTAAAATTCTGATTTGGAGTGCATCATCATCCTAGATTTGGCTTGCATAATTAACATTTGCATTAAGATTTGTATTTGTTAACTTGCATTCTAGGGTTTCAAATTTTGCATTAGTGAAAGCTCATATAGCTTGCTTTTTTGCATCTCATTTCACTGAAAATAAAACAAATTTACATTTGCACTTAGGATATATATCATATAGCATAAAAAGCATAAAATCCAATTAATTTTTTTTTTTAAATTTTGAAAAAAAATCCCTACTTGGACTCATTCGCCACCTTGGATGAATAATTCCCTTTGCATATTCAGCAATACATTTTCTAGCATTCAAAGTTCTATTTCTGAGTTTCTATTCTCTATTATTTCCTTTTTGTTTCAATTTACAGACCTTTTGTTTCAATCAATTCATTGCATCTAGTTTAATATCATCCATCTTGTGTATTGCTGAAATTCAAAATTGTATTTAGAGCATTTCATTTCACATTTTTGAATAGTTTAGAATCTGAAATTTGTATCATGGATGTGTTTTGGAAAAATATGGATGTCCTTGAAGTCCTTAGTGGACGTGTCAAGTTGTGCTTTTGGAAATGACCTTAATGAAACTGAACTTACTCATGCTCACTCAACTCCTAATGCATGTCCTCCTCGTGATGTTGACATGATTGGAGAAGATGATGAGAGGATGAATATGTTCCTAAACAATTGTTTTAAATGAATTCCATAATAGTCCTAAGGGCGGAAACTTCTTTTCCAAAACTACTACTTTGAAGATAATACAGGCAGGATATTATTGGCCTTTCATGTTCTTTGAGGTACACCACATGGTGCAAACATGTACTAAGTGCCAATATTTTATTGGAAAGAAGAAGAACTCTCTCATGCCACTAAGTCGGGTGATTGTGATTAAGGAACCCTTTACACAATGGGGTTTGGATTTTGTCAGGATGATAAATCATATCTCTAGTGTCAGCCACAAGTGGATACTTATGGAAACTAATTATTTCACATGATGGATGGAGGTAGTTGCTCTAAAAAATGATACAAAAAATTGAAATTGTCAATTTTCTTGAGGAGCTGGTGGCAAGGTTTGGTTCGCCAAAAACTATCATATTTGATAACACATGATATTTTGTGGGATTTAGGATGTCAAACTTCACTTTGAAGCATGAGTTCTACCTCAAGACTTCATCAATTTACTACCCACAAGGAAATGGGTTAGCAAAGTCGACTAATAAGAACCTAATTAGGTTAATTTAGCACATCAGGTCAGAACGCAAAAAGGAATGGCACAAGCACCTGTGAGTCACTCTATGGGGTGATAGAATTATTCCCAAAAATATATTGAAGGCCTCTCCTTACAAATTAGTGTATGGAAAGGGGGAGGTTTTACCTATTTCCATATAAATTTTGGCATTACAACTGTTAAAAGCCTTGGAAGTCAAAGAAAGTGGCAGAATGGAAGTAAGATTGGTGGAACTCATGAGTCTTGAAGAGAAAAAGTAAAGTGTGTATGATGCCATGATCGAAAAATAGTAGATAGTCAAATGATGGTTTGATAAAAAGGCTTCCAACCTAGATTTCAAGGAGGGAAGCCTGGTGCTAAAGTACGATGAGCACACTGCAAAACCAGGACAACATGCAAAGTTTGAAGCACTATGGAAGGCTCCCTTCCACATTCACATGTGAAAAGAAAAGAACGCGTATGAGCTGGAATACATGCATAGAAACATTTTGGATATACCGATAAACGATATTCATGTAAAATTGTTCCACTGAAACACACAAGTTCTTTTAAATTTTTCACAGTTTGTACCATATGTAAAAAAAATTATAAAATATGATATTGTTGTCAATAAGCCATAAGAATAGCATAAGAATAAGAAGAAAGGTATTATATTATATTCATTGAATTATTTACACTATAATACGATCCTAAAGCTTCGAGAGAAGCAGGACGCTTTATCGCGCAAACCCAAAAAGAGTTACAGAAAAAAAGGAACAAGAGGAGGTAACACACAAAAAGCAGTGAATTTGAAGCCTCCATCGATTGATAGGTATTCAAAATGATATTTCTTCAATTTTTTCTTCAACAAGGTGGTAATGGGTGTTAACACACAACACACGCGAGCTTGATACAACACAAACCTCAATCCTCATTACCATGGCTGTATACTAAAAATTCAAAGTGATTTTTCTAGTCAAGCCCAAGAATGCACTCCATGCCATACTCCTTCACTAGGAAGGAGGTTGTGGATCGGGATAGCGAGTGATGCCTGTCCAAGTCCATGATGTGAAATTCAGTGAGAAGGGGCAACCAGGGCACCTCTTTCCCATAATCAACATGCCTGCAAAGGTCCATGGTGCTCAGAATGCCGCCACCAGGGATAGCCACTTGCATAATCTTGTTGAGCCCATCCAAATATGTAGAATCAAACATGGTGTGGCACAGTTCAATTATCCAGGGCTTGAAGATGTCCAAATCAAGCAAAGAGGCCATGAATCAACAAATTATGTTGGAGTTGCACCATGACTGGTTTTGATCCTTCACATAATCTTTTCTGAGCACCCATTTGAACACCACAAACATTAGGCAGCCATTCTTCTTTACCAAGTGCTTAATTCTATCACTACTAACTTCACCCATGAAGGAATATTGCGACCTTCATGGTAAGAGTTGAGCAGGGGTACCTAGGCAAGACATCATATTAGGAAACAAGCTAAGGTTAGCGGAATGGAGGATACAACAGGGAAAGCTTACTAACTTAAGAGCTAATTCAAGTGAGTTTTTTCTCTAAGGTATCATGGCTATTTATAGGAAAGGTTTGCTAGCAAGCTCAACGAATAGAAAATCCATCTCTCGTTGGATGGTAATGAATAAAATATCCAAGCAATAGGAGGGTGAGAGATGAATCATACAAAAAATCTATTATCAAGCCTTGAGAAATAAATTCAGCCTTTGGGAGTAAATGCTCACGTGTGTTGATTGTCGCTATGTGTCCATTGTGGTCATCAACACCAACTTGCTTGCTCATACGAAAAGATGTTGATTAAAGTGCTATGATCTAACAAATTAAATATAAATTTATTTTTGGGGTACCTTACATTGCTAAAAGCATGCTTCATCTGGCTAAAAACATGCTTCCCAACACATAGAGCTTATTTCTAAAAAAGTCGATGAAGGGAATGTACTAATTACATCCTCATGATAGAATTAGCATTCCCAAGGGATACAAATCCCCAATCCACATGTATCACCTCACTAGCAGCATTTAGCAAGCTAGTGGTAATGACAACGCCAATTTTTTTCTAAGTAATGAAGACAACAAACAGTCATTTCTTTGAAGAATCTTTTTGCAAATCTTTCAACACAACAATGGTAGAAGCATCATCTTCTGGTCAAAATGATGGATTTTCATCTAACAAAATAGGCTACGCCAACATATTTGGGAGGGATTCATTTGCTAATGCCTCAATGCCAAAAGAGTGGTGTTTTGTTCATACTAAAATTGTACTGGCAGGTGACCCCATTAAGAAAGAAGTGGTCTTGGATTTCACAAACAATATTTTTGACCCAAAGTTGCATATGAACCATAAAAACCTTAGGGAATGGGAAAAGAAAAGAATGATTAAGTATGGGGGAATCAAAGGCTTTTTGTTATGGCTATGGTATTTTAGCTTGCCACAATTCATGTTGCTATGGGGGAATCAAAGGATTTTTGTTACGGCTATGGTATTTTAGCTTGCCACAATTCATGTTGCCCATTGTACACCTATGTTCAGAGCTGGTGGATGCATGTGCTAAGAGGTTGGAAAAAGAAGCAGGGGCTATAATCGGTGGTAGGATAAGGGTTACAATCAATGCAATGGCCATCCAAGATATGTTATGTATCCCTATAAACTAAGGTTCTAGAAGATTTGAGCACAAAACAATGGAAGAGTTTTGGAGGATCAGAATTTTTATGAGGATGAAATAGAAGAGAGGCCAAAAGGAAATCAACTCCTCTTCCCTCTGGCACGCAGAAAGTTCAAACCAGATGTAGAGGTCATTTTCACAATGTTGGCATGTATCTATGGCCATGACGATGATGAAAGGGTTTATGCTTTCCAGATGGGATTGGCTTTCATGCTCAAGAGGGAGAAAATATAGAAATATTTCAATTTTGCTAATGTAATAGTTGAAAAGATGCTAAAATTTTTGAGAAATTATGGCACTGTTGTTAAATTTAGGTATTTTTTTTTTCTAGCACATATTTTCTTGCATCAAAACCCTATTTTTTTTTAAATGAATTTGTCATTTTTTAAGTTTGATGTGAAGGGGTCGTACCAGCCGATTTCAGTCTAGACCCATGTGCTTATTAATTGTAGTGTCAAAAAATGTTGTCAGGGAAATTTTCAAACTTCTTTGGGCCCTCCTTACTAAATTGAGCCTAAAGATTATCTTGATTTAGTGTTGTAATGTGGTTGACACATTCACATTAGGTCTTGGGCCCTTGTGAACTAATGGATTTAAACGGTACCTTGCTAAAGTGTTGTGAAGTGTTGTAACTCACTTTCACACTTTTCTAAGGTCTTCTTAATTAATTATGCCTAAATAAACTCTATTTAATCTTAATCTTGCCTTATTTTAAAGTATTGTAGAGTGTTGTGACCCAGTTTCACACTTTTCTAGACTTTTTCATTAATAATTGGATTTTCTTATGCTTTAATTAGCCCTATTTTGCATCCACAAGCCTCATTTATTGAATCTTTTCAAGGATAATCTTGACACAAGACATTACCCAATCATAATTCAGGTGTTTCAGGCTTGAATGACCCAGATTTAGTGATCTAGGACTCATTCACCACCTTGGGCAAATGAGTCCCACCTATATTTTTGGGTCTCAAACCTGGTTTTATACATTTCTAAGCATTTTTTAAAATGGTCCAAAAATTTAGCTTTGGTGGGACACATTCGCCACCTTGGGAAAATGAGTTATGTGTGGCTCAAAATCAAAATTAATTCAAATTTTTGGTGGGATTTTATCCTCCTAGATCTGAAGTCAGCTTGTAGTGTTGTAATTTTGAGAAATTTTGCATAATTGAGTATAAATGCAAGGTTCTTTCTCTCATTGTATCCTAACAAGCAATCAAGTGATTCCAAGCATTCAAGTATTCATACTTATAGAGATTTTGAGTTCACAAGTGTTTTCAAGAGCATTTGAGTGTAGATTATCAAGCATTTTAGAGCAACATTCAAGCATCAATCATCATGCTAAAGATTTCATTCATCATGTTTGTTGTTGAGTTAACAATTATGGTGTAGCATTTTGTGATTCAAACAAGCATTTCATTCAAGATCTATCACCTTCAAGCAAAAATCAAGGTCTACATTCATTGGAGCCATTGCATACATATTTGCAACATCTTATTGCTAGGGTTTGATGAGTTACAACATCCTTTTTTTTCCATTCATCATTCCTCCATTATATTTCATTTCATTTCAAGGTTTGATTACAACAAGTGGTTTGATGATGGAAGGAAATGTGTCTCAGATGTACTGGAGTGAAGCGGTAAGTACTTTTGTGTATACCTTGAACTAAGTAAATGTGAATGGAAATTCTGGTAAGACCCCTTATGAGTTATGGTTTGGTCACAAGCGTACTATTAAGTATTTTAATATGTTTGGAAGTAGGTGTTATATCAAGAGAGATGATGATATAGGAAAATTTGATGCTAGAAGCGATGAAGGGATCTTCCTAGGTTATTCTGCTAAGAGCAAGGCATACCGGTACTATAATAAAATACTAAGAAAGATGGTTGAAAGTGCAAATGTTAGAGTTGATGAGGACTCTATCAAATCATCTAGACATTGCAATTATGATTCAGACAAAGACATTACAAGCTAGGGGAAGAACACTCAGACATCAAATTTACTTCAGATTATTCCATATGTTTTGGTGAAGCAATCTCAATTTGTTATGGTAAATCAAGTCAGTCAGGAAGCTTAGACAAGTGTAGAGGCATAGACAAGTGGAAGTGTAGAAGAAATATCTAAAGAATTTGAAGTCCAAGTAAGTCCCAAAACTCCAAGGTATGTAAAGCTAAATCATTCTGAAAGTCAAATCATAGGAGATAAGAGTAAAGGAGTGCAAACTAGAAGAAAAATTGCAGAAGAATATTATCTAATATCTAAGATTGAACCTAAGAGTGTCACTGAAGCCTATCAAGATGAACATTGGCTAGAAGCTATGAAGGAAGAGCTAACATAGATTGAAAATAATGACATTTGGCACTGGCTCCTAGGCCTAAAGACGAAAATGTGATTGCTACCAAATGGGTATTCAGAAACAAGTTGAAGGAAGAAGGTCAAGTGGTTCGGAATAAAGCAAGACTGGTATGTAAAGGCTATTCTCAAATGGAAGGTATTCAATTTGAAGAAACCTTTGCCCCTATAGCTAGAATTGAAGTTGTGAGATTATTTCTTGCTTATGTTGCATAAAAGAATTATAAAGTCTATCAGATGGATGTAAAATCTACATTTCTGAATGGAGAACTAGAAGAAGTGTACATTGAACAGTCGGATGGATTCCAATTAATAGATAAGGGAGATATGGTTTGCAAATTGAAGAAAGCTCTATATGGACTTAAGCAAGCCCCCAGATCGTGGTACGCTAGATTGGACAAATATCTACTGAAGCTTGGATTCACAAAAGGTACTGTTGATAGCAACTTATACTTCAAGTTAGATCATAATAAGGAATTGATTATAGAAGTTTTTGTTGATGATATCATTTTTGGAGGAGATGATAATCTATGTATGAAGTTTGCTGATGAAATGAAGAGTGAATTTGAGATGAGCATGATTGGTGAAATGAAGTTATTTTTGGGATTATAAGTTACACAATTGGACCAAGGTATTTTCATATCTCAGTCTAAATATGTGAAAGAGATACTGAAGAAGTTTGGAATGGATGACTCCAAACCTGTTGTTACTCCCATGGTGATTGGATGTAAGCTAACATAGAATGATGATTCTCCAAAGGAAAATCAAACTTGGTATAGATCAATGATCGGTGGATTACTCTACTTGATGCAAACTAGACTAGATATTATGAATGTGGTATGTATGGTTGCTAGATTTCAAGCTAATCCAAAGGAATCACATGTGACTGTTGTCAAAATAATTTTTAGATATCTTAAAGGAATAGATGACTTTGGACTTTGGTATCCAAAGGATGATGATCTCACTTTGTGTGCATACACTAATGCAAATTGGGTTGGTGATGTAGATGATAGGAAAATTACTAGTGGTGGTTATTTCTTCCTAGGGAAGAAGATGATATCTTGGTTGAGAAAAAAGCAAAATTCAATTTCTATATCCACTGTTGAAGTAGAATACATTGCTACTACAAATAATTGTACTCAAGTGATATGGATGAAACAGATGTTGAGAGATATCAGAGTGATATATGATGAGCCTATTACCATATACTGTGACAATTCAAGTGCAATAAACATCTCAAGGAATATGATACTACACTCTAATACTAAACATAGTTCAATTAAGTTTCATTTCTTGAGGGAAAAGGTGAATGAGAAAGAAGTCAGACTGGAATATGTTCCTACCAAAGAATAGATTGCAGATATATTTACTAAGACATTTCTGAAGGATACTTTTCAGTATCTCAGAGGGATGCCAGGGGTAATCACCCCTCCTAATAAGAACTAAAGATGCATTTATTTGCATCAATCTAAGAGTATCATTGCTATATTTTGATCTGGATTGATGTTTTTGTGGTGGCTACTCAGGGGGAGTAGTCAAATGTGTGGATATGTGGTTCAGAGCATGTGTTTGGAAAGTTCATGTTTACCTTTTCCATTGATTTCAAAGGGGGAGAAGTGCATTGTGAAAAATTCTTGTGGAGAAAACTTCACTTGAGAGGAGAAGTGCAGAAAAAGTCAGTGTGTTGGGTTGACAGTATTTTTCACATCATGTGTTGCCATCAATTCCAAAGGGGGAGATTGTTGGATGTTGTGGATATGGTTGTTGATATGTGGTTGTCATTGATGTCAACACTATTAGCATTTGGTGCATTGAAGACTATATATGTTGAGGATATTGAGAAAATTGTAAAAGAAAGTATTCCTGGTTCCCAGTGGAACGGTGCAGGTCAAGAGGGTATTGTGTTTTATACATTGAAGATTAGCTGATGTGGATCTAAGGGTTTAATGTTGAATGTTTATATATCATCTACTAGAATTTTCAGAGGTCTGCATGAAGGTTTGAGTATGTTGTGGTCTAATAGTGTGTTGTTGGTCTCTATCAGTGTTCCTGAATGAAGTTTGTGTAGTTCTTGTTTTCTCAATTGTTGTAGATGCTTCTTTGTTATTTATTGGTATTCTATGGTGTCTCTAGATCATTCTCTATCTTTGTGTTGCATCCACATTACTTGGTGAATTCGTGGTTGAAGATATTTGTGAGCATGTTTGATTTTTCTTGTTCCTGGCTAACATGTTGTTGGTAGCATGTTGTGGATCTTCGAGGTGTAATTAATTAAAGTATTCTTGTGTTGGAGATATTAATTTGGGTCTCCACTATGTTGTGGCTGACCTTGGTGGATACACATTAAAAGGTATTTGTAAATCTGGGCTGACATTACAAATATATTTTATTTCTTCGGCCGACGAGGTGGTGATGGAATTTCATGTAGCGGATATATAAGGGTGACTAGTTCATTGTTGATGGAGATGCTTCGTGTGATCCTATGTGTGTATATGTGAATATCATTCGATTGTTGAGCAAAGTGTGAAGAAGTGTTGAGCTTAATTGGAACTATAATCAGGCTTGTGAAGAAGCTATTTTCTCAATTCATAAATCTTGGATGGTTTTAATCCAAACCCTATTGTTGGACAATGAGTCCTCTTTTGTAATTGAGCAGTGAGATATAGGTAGTGTGCCTGAATGCATGTGCATTCCCCTTATTATTTCTCTTTGTACTTCTAGCAGAGTATAATCTTGTGGACTAACATCCACCATGGCTTTTCCCCAAGAGGGTTTCCATGAAAAAAAAATCTAGTTGTGTTCTTTGTCTCTATGATGTGTTGATTGTTTATGGTTAATTGCTTATTCATCATATCTAAGATTAAGTTAATATTAATAAGAAGAGTTTTAGTTTTTGTTACAACTGATTCACCCCCTCTCTCAGTTGTGTGTCCTTGTTTTTCCAACACAATTCAGAGTTTTAGATATGAAAATCAATAGGAAAGGACAGAGAAGAACATGATCAAACTTTGAAGCTTGAGAAAACACTAACTGAATTGATTCACCACTTATGGTGAATGAGTCCCAGTTCCAGTTAAAATTTATATTTTTGCAGGTTCGGATACCCTTTTGGCAGATTCTTATTCCCACACAAATTTCCAAATTTTTGACTGATTCACCCAGCTTGGCGAATGATCCCAACTCAGGGGTAAGTGCACAAAGTTGAGTCCACGAAACGTGGAAGTTTTTTCCTTAACCAAAAATTGAAATCGGCATTGAGGAAATGGGATCCCAATTTTAATAAATGGGATCCCGAGCCTGAGACGAAACGGGATCCCGCTTTTTAAAACTCAGGATCCTGTTTCCCACAGAACCCCGAACCAAAGGAAAAGGAACGGGATCCCGATTTTCAAAAAATGGGATCCCGATTTATAAAAAATGAGATCCCGATTTCTATAAATTGGGATCCCGTTATTTATAAATTGGGATCCCGTTTTATATTGATATTTATTTTTTAAAAAGATAGATTTCACTGCTCAGCGGACGAGACCCTGAGTATTGGCGACAACAACCCCCACGATCAGCAACAGGTACCCATCTACATGCCATTTTTTTGCATTTTTCTATTTTGAATTGAAATTTTGAAAAAAATAAGTTAATTTAACATGTTTTTTTTAATTTATTTCATGTTCTAAGCATTTTTTTAACTGTTATAGTAGAATTGAATAATTGTAAAAATAGACAAAAAAATGCAATGAAACTTAAAGGTTTTTTAATAAAAATGAAAAAATTAACCTTGAATTGTCTTTTAGAAACAAAATTTAACTGTTGAAACCTAAATTGTTTGATTA
>VDFB02281492.1:589710457-589809864 GCA_007258455.2 Sequoia sempervirens
AAACTCCAACATTGATCGATAGGATCATTTTCTATACTTTCTCTTCTTTTTTCTACTCTTAGTAATGTTTTAGGATGCATTTTTAAAACTTCACTAATATTGCTTACCATTCTTTTATTCAAAGTTGTTTTATTAACTATAGTAGTAGTTATAGCTCTTCTTGCTGCATTTTTATCTTTAGATCGACTATTTTTCCCAATAGATTGAATGGCACTAGAGCAACAATAGACATAGCATGATTTAATGATTGATCTTTTTTTTTTGGTTTAACATAAAAGCCTAACCTTTCCATTACTTTCCTCATTTTTTGCATTCTCATAAATTGCATCATTAGTTGACATTGAAATGCAATTTTTTTATGATAAAAGAATTTGGTGTATATTCTATTCGCATGTGTTCTTATTTGCCTCCAAGAAATTTGACTAGGAAGATTATCGAAAACACCACTTCCAATTTTAAAAAAGTATTTTCTTAAATTCAACATCACATTCTAGATTTTCATCTTCATTTTCATCCCATCTTCATTTCATTTATTTTATTTTCATTTTCATTTTCATTTTCATTTTCATTTTCATTTTATTTTCATTTTCATCAACAACAAATGAGCTTTCTATTTCTTTTTATTTCTTATCTCTATTTTCATTAACAAAACGGTTCTCATTTTCATTTTCATCAACAAAACGGTTTTCATTTTCATTTTCATTTTCATCAAAATATAGTTTTTTCATTTCTAAGAAAAATGATCACTTTGATTTTCATTTGCAACAAGATTTTTCTTTTTTTTGTTTCAACAAATTCTATAAAAGTTTCATCTCTTTGATTATTATCAATGTCAACATCGTTAAGTCCAACATCTTGTAAACTTCTACATACAAATTTACCATTTCACTAACATGTGGATTTGAAGACGTACCTGGATTTGTGCATATTGAAACATTCTCCTTAACATTCAAAGAGGGATTTGAAGACATAGTAGGACTTGTTTGTATAATCATATTCTTCTCCAAATTGACTCCTTGCAAATTAGCTTCATCTACAACTATGGTATCTTCATAATGTTTTCATCTTCACAGTTGTTGAATTGGTTGCTCCACCATCATTCATTGATTTCTATCTCATTCTTCTTTCTCTTTGTCTTTGTCTCTTTTTCTCTATTTGCTTCAACTTCTTGAGGAGTCAATGTCTTTCTTCTCTTATTACGAGTTTTATCTCCCATAATTATAAAATTCTCAAGCACAAATGAATGTTAATAGTGAAATACTTTAAAATATTCAATCCAAATTGGAAGTTGAATACCTATTAGGACAAAATTCTTCCTCTTTTGTTCCTCAAAACAATTAGAAAACTACCACAATTCCACTTTAAAAATTGTTTTCTTCATGCTTCCTTTGAAAAATTCAATCCATATTACAAATTGAAACCTTTTGTTCCTCCAAACAAGCACAAAAATAACACAATTTCACTTCAAAAATGGTGTAGATGATGCTCCCTTTGATAAAATCAACCAAAAATCAAATTCACCACCTGTAAATACAATAACTTATGAAAAACAATTCATTTTTAGTGCTCTCTGCCGTACATATGAAGTTGCAAAGTTGCAGACTTCATAGTAATTTTGCATAGTGTATTTAAATAAAATAAACGGGATCCTGTTTATAAAACGGGATCCCGCTTACTATAAAACAGGATCCCGTTTATTAATAAGCAGGATCCCGCTCTATAATCGGGATCTACTCTATCGGATCGTTCCGCAAGCTGATGAATGTCGAAGCCGTTGTAAGGTAATGGGATCCTGTTTATGAAACGGGATCCCGTTCCATTTACAAATGGTCAGAATACTGTCGGATGGGAACGGGGTCCCGATTATAGTACAGGATCTCGTTTATTAATAAACTGGATCCTGTTTTATAATCAGGATCCCGTTTTTTTAAATTTGAATTTTGTTTTGCATCATGGGCAAGTTTTTTCCAAGGTTTTTGGTTTGGGAAAAGCATTGGAAATCCTAACCTAGGCCTTCAACCTAGTTTGACTTGCAAGTTGAAGGCCCTAACAATGTCAAAGAAAAATACCGACTTTGGACATATGGCTGACGACCTTTTTTGCAAAATTTTCTGATGAAATTAAAACCCATTTTAGATGAAACAATGTAGATTCTAAATATGTAATTTATTTTGCAATTGAATTATTTTTTCTATTTTTCAATTAATTTCTAATAAAATTGGTCCATAAACTTTAAATATCAAAGTTTTTTACTATTTTAATAACTTTTGATCAACATAACATTTTGACAAACGGATTGCATGATAGAAAACTTCAGACAATTCTTTTCAAATTGAAAAAAAAAAATCAGAAAATGATAATTTTAGGTCATCTTATGCATGTCATACATGACGATTTTTCAAAACGACAAATCTGCCTAATAAAAAACTAACCAAAAAAAAAATTCAATAAAAAATTACAAAAAAATATCAAGAACAAGCTTCAGTGAGTCATAAAACTTTTCCCAAAAGGATTTAGAAAAATATGATAATTTAAGTCAAAATATGGATGTCGTACACGTGCATGGTATGGTAAAAAAAGACTTTTAAACAGTGGTTCTTAGAAATACCTATTAAAACTCAATTTGTACAATCTAGGTATTGAAATAAATTACATATTTGGAAACTAGACTTCGAGCACTACATTTTATGATTAGAGACTTTTTTAAAGATTTCATCTCTAAGTGCTTCAAATTTTAAGGTCAAATGTGTCAAATACTAAAAATCAGGGAAAACACTTGCACTTTTTGGCCAAAAAGTGGACTCAACTTCTTGCACACACCCTTAGCATTAAAGTCAAATTTTCTAGTGTTTTAGATCCCCATTCAATTATTTCTAGATTCCCAGGTACACTTATTCCTTTCTGTAGTTTTCTATGTTGTTTCATTCACTTTTCTAGGTCATTGCATTGAATTAGGGTTTAGTGTTGCATCTTGCATTTCATTTGTCTTTCCAAGTTCTTACTTGGTGGTGAACCCCTTAATAGTTTGCATTCAGCCCCTAGGACAACCCTCTTGCAAGATCTCTTTCTCCTTTACATTGAGATCTCAAGGGTTTGTTCTTGCATGAAATTTAGTGAAAATTGTCCTTTTAGGTCCTAAACCCTCGAAGGAAAGCACAAAAAATTTCCACCTTTCACTAAGACATGGGATTATTACTCATTTGTGGATTACTTCATGAGGCTAGTGCTTGTAGATTTGTCCCCATGCCCTTCAGGCCATTTTTCCCCTAAATTCTTACAATGGATGAAAAGTCACCAGACCTCGATGGATTACTTTTGGGAGCCGAGTTTTCCTTCATCAAATTCCATGGTTTTGTTGAGGAGCCTATTAAGCTCCCTAAATTTGTAATAGACATGACTTTCACTTTGGAGGCATGCCATCAGACAACTATTGCCGACAAATCCTATGGTGCCAAAAGGGCACAATGCAATGCTTTACCCAATTCCCCTCATCATCACCAATAGTCAGGTAACAGTTGTAAAAAGGAAAGAGAAGGATGTGCTTACTAGAAAATTAGCTCGCCTAGGCCTGGTCCTCAGTTGCGATGCATGGAGCTACAACCCAATAAGACATCTCCCGACTGTAAGGTATGAGAGGAAAGAGTATTTTGAATCAAGAATGAACCTGACTAAGGAGAGGCAACAGTTTTATATCGACTTGGCCTTCATACCATTCTACCGGCCACCATGGCTTGACTTCTATGTCAAGGTGGTAGAGTACCAACAGAGCATCCCAAAAGCCAAGTCCCTCAACACACAATTGAAACACCTAGGATGGTCAGAAAGAAAGAAAGAAAATTTCTAGAGGTACCAATAGGAAATCAAATACCTCAGTCCCATGTATGGAGATGTTAATCTGCATGATGAGAAGTTCAACCAAATTTATGAAAAGGAGGACGACATAAATGATAGTAATCCTTAGTTCGATCAGGAAATTGGACTGAAGGATCTTCCACTCTACACCTCCTAGCCTCAAGAGCTCGACACAGGAAAAAGGAAAGGAAAGGGGTCAAAATAAAAGAGCTCATAGGGGTATGTGTAGGATCATCATGGAAAAAACAGGTCCTTAAGTGGCAAAAAATTCAAAAAAGTTAGAGTTAGGAAACTTGACATAAAAATTTGAATAATTTATCTATATTATTTCAAAAATATGTAAGAATAGAATCTATAGAAAATTGAATATAGTTTCTAAACTACTAGGTTTATTTATATTTTTTAAGATCTATTTGGTGAAAATTTGAAATTTTAATGCAGTAGTAATTAAATTTCAGGGAAAAAATAAGAAGTAGGTGTCTTTCTGACCACCCTAACCATAATAAAATGATAATATTTTTTTATAAGATTTTAGATATAAGTAGATGACTCATGTCCTGATGTGATGCATAATTTTTTTGTAATTTTTTTCAAAGTAAATAATTAATTATGATTTTTTTATTACAAATTTTTAAAAATATAAAAACTCATATGTCTAACCACCTTAACTTGGTCAAAACTTCATGAAATTCAATTTTCCTTTTTTTAATCTTATAGTATGCAAAGCATAGAATGTGACGCATGTTTCAGATTCAAAAAATGTGATACCATTTGAAAGCTATAGATGTTTTTCAATTAGCCTATCAATCAGGACTTTAGTCATAATTCAAGTAGAAAATGAATAATAATTATTTATTAAATTCAAAGTAAAGCATAATTTATATTAGTGGAAAGCTGAGAATCTTCTTAAAAACCCTTTTCATTTCATCAATTTTGGGTAAGAAAAAAGTCGTCAGCCACATACCCTACACATACCCATCATATTGCCACTTTTTGGCCCATCATGATCCTGCACATACCCATAGATCACATCTTTCACTAGTTCCCAACCAAAAGGAAAAAGGACCCGACGGTCCCCAAAGAGGTCTGCTGCAACTGTCAAAGCCCAAGTTTCAACGAGATCGATCACCAAGAAATCTAAATCTACCAATTTTTCCCATACAAAGAGGAACGAGTCCAGGACCTAGGTGGACTAGGTGCATCAAGCAAAGGAAAGGAAGAGGAAAAGTCCACTCTGCTAGGATATTTGGCTTCAAAAACCCAGTAAGCTTTTCCCCCACTCCTCTTTGTGCTTTTGCATCTTTAGTTGTTCCTCCACCCTCATTTTCTTAAAAGAGTCCTTCGTCCATGGATTTCAATCTCCTTGTTCTAAACATACCCTCAACCATATTCAACAACGATCCCATCAAGAAACCCCACACATCGAGCGAGCATCATCTGCGTCAGCCGCAATTGATTCTTTAATTGCATTATTGTGTCACCAAAAAATGTATAGTTGGACATTTTTACTCTCACTTGAGTCTCTCTCATGGAATTTTTCTTTATTTTTTCTAGATTTAATGTTGTAATGTGGTCAACACATTCACACTAGGTCTTGGACCCTTGAGAATCATTAAGAATTCTACGATATCTTGTAATAGTGTTGTGAAGTGTTGTAACCCACTTTCACACTTTTCTAGGACCCTTTCATTATAATTCACTTAAATAACCCCTTTTTATCACTTACCAAGTCTTATTTCAAAGTGTTGTAAAGAGTTGTAACAAACTCCCACGCTTTTATAGACTTGTCATCACTAATTCAACCCTTTCTTATGTTTAAATGACCCCTTAATGCACTTTTTGGCCCTTCTTAAGTGTATTTTTGAGAATATTCTCGTTAAACATTATTTAATGCACTTTAATTCACAATACCTAGTAAAATTTCCCTAGTAGGACTAAGTCACCACCTGGGGTGACTTAGTCCCACTAGGCACAAAAATCAAAATAATTTTAATTTTCTGGTGGGATTTTATTCTCTTACCCTTGAGGTCAGCTTGTGATGTGTTATTTTTGGGAAATATTAGAAAATGAAGTATAAATAAAGGGTTTTTCCCCTCATTTTACACCTAATTCATCCAACACTCAAGCAATTAATCTCTTAATCATTCTCAAGCAATCAAGCACTCTAAGCATCATCATGTAATCCATTGGAGCACTTCATTGCATATCTTTAGATTTCTACATCAAGGTTTTGGTGAGTTCATGACATTGCATGTTGTTTATTCATCATTTTATCTCTATTTAATTTCATTATCTAGGGTTTGATTACCAAATTGGGGTTTGACCAAGGAAAACCCCTATACTCTAACCCTTAACCCTTTTCCCCCTCTTTACATGTGTGTTTGCAGGTCTTATATGTAGATTTATCAAAGAGGAAAGTGTCAAAAAGGTGCTTTCAATCCATCAAAGTCATCAAAGTCAACAAAGACCTAATTGAAGCTTGGAGATACATTTCGGCCTGTTTTCTGTAGAATCTGAACTAAACACCTATGAGGAAAGGAAGTTCAAGCTGAAAGCTACGTAATCCTACCTCGAATTTCCCGAGATTCCCAGGTGGACTAAGTTGCCATCTATGCTGAATTAGTCCCATTGCTAGGCCTGAAAATTGATTTTTACATTTCTAAGTACTCATTTGGCAGATTCTTGTTTTGGCATATTTTCTCTAAAACTGGACTAAGTCGCCCAGCTTGGCATAAGTATCCTAGTAAGCATTTCTAGTCAATTTTGTAGGATTCCAAACCTCTCTACATCAGACTTCAGATTCTAGGTGCAACTTTCCAATCTTATTTAATTGTGTTATCATTTAATTGCATTCTTAGGTTTTTTTCATTCATCACCGTGTTTTCAAAGAACATTCATTTCTTAGATATTGAATTAATAAGTCATTCGTTTTATCAACTTATTGCATCCATCCTTGCATTGATTTTGAGTGTAGACATTATCATTTTGGGTCCATTTCTCTCCTTTTAGGTGAAAAACCCTAGAAGAGTTAGAGAACCCTTGGATACCCAATATCAGTGTCCACACTTATCAAGGGCCCCCATTGAAAACACTGAAGCATCTATGTTGCCAATTTTACCAAACCCATCTACTTGTGGGAAAATGTCTCTTTTTCTGCCCACTTCCCCTTTCACTCTGATATGTATCCCTCCCTCTCAGTCCACATATGGCATTCCACCTTTTTCCATGATAACGCTCCCCTTCGTCTCACCACAATATCAAACAGTTGAAGCTTCTCCTTCCATAACCCTTTTTAGTCTCCCTTTAGGTGCTTCTATTACTACACAAAGTATTTATACCCCACAGAGTCTTTGAAGCCACTTGGATACAATGAAATAGGCCTGAAAAGTGAGAAAACATAAATTATAGATAAAGGCCACAATGAAACCAGTTGCTCAGAAGATTGAGGCTTTTTTTTATGAAGATTAAAATTCCCTGTTGAACGCTACCATGAGGCAACTAACATTCAAGCTAGAAGGAGAAATGCAGTTAGAATATTATGACATCCAAGTCGTGGGCCTTGATTTAAGTGAGACTCCCATGTGACAAAGTAGTTCTAGCTAAAGCCACTCAAAAGGTGGTCTACACTAACTATGACAAGCTGGAAAAAAATTGAAGAAGTGTGATGCAAATTTGGAAAATGTAAAAGACATGGTGGATAGGCTATAGGAAGAAATCAAGGGAAAGGATGTGGAAATGGATTGCCTAAGGCAGTTATAGAGTCAGCAAGGGGAAGCAACTAAGTTTCTTAAAGAGGCCCAAAATGAGTAGGATCGGCTTCATGCTGAGATAGAGAAATTGAAAGGTGAAATTGCTACTAAACGTGAGACAAATTCATAATTCTAACATAAATAGAAGAAGATGGACAAAGATATAACCAGAGTAAATGGTGTATCCAACGTGCTACAAAAGGAGATATGAATGTTGGGTCAGCAAAAGGAGGACATGTGCAAAAAGAATTGGATAGCATCCGATCTCAAGCCTCCAATGATCTTTAGAAGGACCAGTCAAAAACAAAAAAGGAGAAACAAGAAAAGTAGGAGATTGAGTCTATTTTATAGGCTTGAATCGAAGAGATCGGGAAGCTGAGCTCTGAGCTCATGAATTCCCTCTAGAAGAAGAGCCAATTGGAGGAGAGCATAAAAGAAAGGTAGTCTCAATTCCATCAAGAATTGGTTGTGGCATAGGGATCCGAGATCCTCCCAATACTGAAAAGACTGATATCCATGCATTGGGAGAGAATGATAGTTACAATTGTTGCCCTTAAACTAGCCTTGCAGTTTCTGAGGAATGCTCAGGAATTAAATGAGAAGGTTGGGCCGATGGTCGAGCAGATTCTTCATATATATGCTCCCTGAGCTGTGGAATCAGAGAATCTAATCTCCAAGTTATGTAGGGCCACTAAAGAAGCTTTAAGACACACCAGAATTCCTGAACGAAGGGCAACCTCGAGGAAAGAAAGCGAATTCATAAACTGCCACAAAGTCATGTCAAAAAGAAAATATTTCCAAGTATTTTTGAATATAAAGGTCAATGACATCAAGGTGGAGTTCAATATTCTACTGGAATCCAAATTACCCTCTCTTTTCTCACCAGATGAAGGGGTGCTATCAATCGAGCAAATCGTAGATGTAGTCAGACTCAAAATCTAGACTTCCACAGCACTCTCAGGTCTAAGACCATCACCCATTGTTGAGGAAATTGAGAGAAAAATCCTTCCCCTTTCTCGGCTTTATTACCACATCAAATATATTTCATCAAGGTGGGGAGGGGTTTCTTTTAAGGAAGTCCTCAATCTAGATCAAGCATAAGAGATTCTATGCACCCTCATCTAGCCCATTGATTTGGATATGGAAGTTCAAGACTCAACCTTCCTAAAACTCTAGGAATTACCAGAGGTCTAGGTTCATGCCTCCTCAAGTGAAGGCCCCCTATGAGTCACCATAATTGTAAAGCAATTTTTCCTTCAAACTTTTCTTTGGTTTTCAACCCGTACTCTTTTTCACTTCAGGATGAATATCCACCCAAAGGACGAAGATTGATACTACATAAAGTTGCGCAATGTGCCACGTGGTGGTTGCACAACTTTATTTACACATAATTTTCCTTTCGGGTGTGGACCATGGTATGTGTCAACTTGGTAGGTATTTTCTTCGAAACCACTCTCACATGTCTAAGATCGCCCACTCACTTGACATGCTACCTATTTACGTTGGACAGTTTATATTTTGGAGTGATTTTTTTGGGTGGAGTTTTTTGGGGAGCACGATGGGCATCTTGCTTTCAGGATGGAACCTTCGAGTTAGCATGATCAACCTATATGGCTAATCGATCTGATTTTTTCCAGGATGTGTTAAAATCCGATTATTTTCTAACAGCTATCTTCGCTAAAATATTTGAAGCCATTAATGAAGAAGTTGAGACTGAATGAGCAAAGATTACTATGATCTAATCAAGATCTAAGATTGGATTGTGAGCTATTAGGTGTAGGAATCTCACAATTTATGTTTCTGGAATGTTTACGGTGGTGTTCTCTTCTTCTAGTTATAAATAGGCGTTGGAAGCATTAGTTAAAAGGTTGAAAAAAATTTCTTCAAAAATATTTTTGAAGTCCATATAGATATTATTAGGGAGTTTCTATTTTCTCATAAGTAGAAAGGTCGTTACAAAATACTACTATTCCTTTAGGCATGTTATATTTTAATTCAAACTATCATTGGATTGGTATCTGACCTTTGTTTTGAATTCATATATAATAGAAGTTTCATCTATTTGGGAGAAATATTTGAAATTGTGCATGCTATGTCCTTTGTCAAATTTCCTTTTTATATTTCATTCAAGTTAAAAACATTGTGTTAAAATTTTATGTTAGTAGTTCGGATAACTAGTTTACATGTTATGATTCTATGTTAAATGTTAGAATTCGGAAATTGGATTATGTCTATTGAACTTTTCCATTATTTAAAGGGTTTTCCATTTTCCATATTATGTTGTGAAGGAGGAAGGATTTTGTAATTTTTTGGATATTTTTGTTAACCTTTAGAGTTTTCTTATATCTGATTGAACCTTAATGGGTGCTTCCCACAGGGAGATTTGAAAGACTACATTGTGCTTTCTCTATCCTTTTTTGTTCATTCTCTTCCCAACAATTAAGGGTCTACGACACTCTTTTTCTATCATATTAGTTATAAGGAATAGTTAAGGTTTGAAATGTTGTAAAAGATTTGGCACATCATCATTTTTTTATTCATATTTCTTTCTATCTTTTTCCCCAAACACAAAGAAGAGCCGACTTTTTATAGAAATCTTAGAGGTCATTCAGTGAAGTGCAAATTGGTCCCCCACTCACAGAATTTCCCATAAGGATTTTAGAGAAGAACAAGCTTTGATGATCAACATGTACCAACCTATTAGAGACACCAATCTTCAATTCTATTTGTAGGCACTGACCTACTAGAGAAAATAATCCCCTACATAAATATCTAAGCACCAACTCAATAAGTAAGACACCAATCCTACCAGATTATAGAGATATGATTTATGGATCTTCAAGATTGATAACACAACTTGTACTTGATCTGATCAACCTTCAAACACTCTCCCTCACAACATATGATCTTCTGATAATGATACACAATGATTGGAATGCAACTCACATTACATCACACAAATATTTGTATTGAAGCCTTAATTACATAATATTCCTACAAACACATTCATTGAATAAATCCTAGTCATAGATATATGCATTCCAACATATTAACAATATCTCATATTGTCAAAGAACTTCTTAACACCATCAGAATTAGCCATGTCGACTAAGGGTAGTCCTTAATTTAGATTGATATGAAATATGTAGTTGACTCAGTCCTAAATAAATTTTGTTATTGCCAATGTTAGATGATATTATGCACTTCCTTCAATGATATTAAATTAGACATATTTTATCTTCACATGCTTCCTCCCACTGGCTCACAGTTCCCTTCTTTGGTGCAAATACATAGAAATTCTCAGTCAATCAACAAACTCAAACAAAAATTTGTTATTTCTAAATTTTTATTTGTTGAAGCTCAACATCTAAAACTCTAGAATCTAGTACATGTCATGAGTAAATTTACTTCTAGTCCAAACCGTAAGACATAGCATTCAACTATGGTAGAATGAGAAGCAAAACACATTATGACAATATACCATATTTTATAAGTACTAAACCACAAAATACTACCACAAGCAATTTTAGACAATTTTCAACAACTATAATAGATAAAAGATGATATTTCAAGCATACTACAAGAAACTTTCTTCTCAATAATGATAACATTAACATTTTACAACTGATCATAATACTTCCTAATTTGAAATGATCAGACATGAGATGATATATGTAATTACATTTAATTCTCTATGATCTAATGGCATCACTCCTTTGACATCAATGATAATATATGTTCAATGATATCTCCCTTTTTCATTGATGTCAAACAACAAATCTTTATTAGCACACCAACACAATTTATCTAAAACTCCCCTATGTAGTACAATTGAAGTTCTCGAGCATTTGAAGGATTTATCATTTTTTATTCATTTCTCCCACTTTGAAATCAATGGTAAAGGACCTAAAAGATATAGCTTTTGGATTTCCTCTATATTCAATTCATCTTGCATCTATTTCTCTTCTTGTGCTATTTTGTATCTGACATTTATTCCACATGACCACCAAGCATGTTTACAGTAAGGAGTCAATACTCCCCCTCAAGATGTACTTCCTTCTAATTCAAGAGGAGGGAGAAACCACTCCCAACTTTTGTTGAAAATACACAAAATTCTCCTTGGGAAGAGGTTTTGTGAAAATGTATGCAGTTTTCTCCTTAGTCTCAATATACTCCAACTTCACTTCCTTTTTTGCAACTTTTTCTAATAAAATGATACTTAATTGTAATATATTTTATCCTTGAATGCATTACCAAATTCTTAGAAATATTTATTGCACTAGTATTGTCACAAAGAATATGAATGGGTTCATTAGACTCTATTTTCATCTCCTTTAGGTTCTACTCCATCCATAATAACTGAGTGTAACATAAAACTACTGCAATTTACTTTTCTTTTATTGTAGATAAAGATACAGAATCTTGCTTCTTGCTTAAGTAGGATACAAAACTATCACCAAGAAAGAAAAATCCACCACTTTTATTCTTTTGTTCATCTATGCTTCTAGCCTAATCTATATTTGTGTATGCAACTAATGTGATGTTTTCACTCTTAGGATACCATAGAAAAAAATCCATTGTAGCCTTCAGATATCTAAATATCCTTTTTACTACATTGACATGAGTTTCCTTAGGTGTTTCCTTAAATCTAGTTACCATCCCTACTGCTTGCATTATATCTAATTTGGATGTGGTTACATACAACAAACTACCAATATTTGACCTATATAAATTCTAATTTGTTAGAGAAGACTCATCATCCTTACTCAACTTACACCCATTAACCATAGGTGTACTTACTGATTTTCATTCTCTTATCTTAAACTTTCTCAACATCTATTTTATGTACTTATTTTGAGAAATGAATATACCTTTTCTAATTGAGAGATCTATAAACCAGGAAATTAATATAACTCACCAAGAATTGACATTTCATACTCTTCCCGTGTTGCATCCTGGAATCTTTTTTACATGGCATCATTACTACCTCCAAAGATAATGTCATCAAAATAAACAGCATCAATCAATAATTGGTCATCTTTTTTTTTATGTACAAGTTACTTTTTGCACTACCTCTACTGAAACCTTATTGATGTAGATATCTATCCAATATAGAGTACCATGGTCTAGGATCCTGTTTGAGTACTCAAGTTTTCACAAAAAAATTGGTTTATTTTAAAATTGAAATATTTTTCCTATCCAATGTAGACTTCCTCTTCTAATTATCCATTCAAAAATATAGATTTGACATCGATTTGATATATATTGAAATTCTTGAATGCTAATAATGCCAAAAATATTATAATTTCTTCTAACCTTGCTACCAAAGGAAATTTCTTCTCAAAACCAATTCCCTCAACTTGAGCATATCATTTTAATACAAGTCTAGCCATGTTTTGGATCAATTTTCCATCTTTATTTAACTTGTTTCTAAAGACCCATTTTGTACCTATGATACTTTTTTCTTTAGGTATCAAAAATAAATCCCAATTTTCATTTTTCTTAATTTGAGTTAATTTTTCCTCTATAGAATCTAACCCCTTTTCTTTGCATGCCTCTACATAAGAACTTGGTTCAATTTTTATAGTAGGGAAAAGTGTACCTGTTCATTTTATTTCTCAATTCTTCTTTGGGTTTGAACTCCACTGCCTTTGTCTCCTATGATTTTATCTTCAAAAATGGTTTCCTTGAATATACCTAGCTAGATTTTTTGTAAATTTATTTGTTGAATCATTCTTTGAGTCTTCATCACTGCTACAGATTAAGTCTTCATTATCTTCTTCATCCAGAGTCTCAATAGACTATATAATTTCATCAATACTTACATTGACACTTTCCACAATCATTTTCAACATTTTGTTATAACATCTATATGCATTGCTTGTGATAAAATAACCAAGAAAAATACCTTCATTAGATCTAGAATCAGACTTACATAAATGTTCTTCATCCCTCTTGATGTATCATTTGCTTCCAAATATTTTGAGATGTCTGACTGAAGCTATTCTTCCTTTTCATGGAACCTTCATATGGTGCTTTGGAAATCTTTGTTCTTATTTGAGCCATGTTCAAAATGTAAATTTCTATCTAAATCACTTCTCTCCAATACACATTGATAACTTTTTTTAACTTAACATTGTTCAGGCCATCTCTTGTATAGTCTGGTTCTTCCTCTCAGCTACTTCATTTTTTTTAAGAGTTCTAGGACAAAAAAATATCTCTAGGTCCCATGCATCTCATATAATTAATCATAAATATCAGAAGTGAGCTCTCCACCTCTCTCTAATCTCAAGCACTTTATATTTTTTCTAATTTTATTTTCAACCATTTCCATAAATGATTTAAAGTTCTCAAAAGATTATCATTTTCCTTTCAAAAAAGTAATCCAAGTCATTCTAGAATAATCATTAATAAGCATCATAAAATACCTATCACCTTGAATATTTTTTTTCCTCATTAGTCCACATAGATCTATATGAATCAAATCCAATGTCTTTTTTGTAGAATACTCCTTACTATGAAATTTGTTCTTTGTCTATTTTCCCTCATGACATAGTTTGCAACTAGTAGATGGATGTTTCTTGATCTTTGACATGTCTCTTACCATTCATTTTGAACTAATCCTCACAAGATCATCAAAATTTATGTGTCCCAGTCTTCTATTCCAGAGCCAACTCTCTTCTCTTTGTATGGAAAAACATTTTTTCCCATTGACCTCATTGAGATGATAAACATCACTATTAGTCCTGCTTCCTTTCACAACAAACTCATCAGTATTAGTCTTTAAAATTTCACAAACTTTAGCACTAATGAGAGCTTATAGCCTTTATCACACATCTAACTTACACAAAACATATTATTCTTCAATCCTTCTCCATACAAGACATCATGAGTTTTTTACTTTCTATCATCCAAGACTTAAGATACCCTTGTTAGTAATCTTAGCAACTAAGTTGTTACCAAGAGTTACATCCCCTCATTCTGTAAGGAATCTAATGTAGTAGAACAACTTCCTACACTAATCTTGAGAGGAGAATAATGCAATACATTACAGATCTTTTCAGTTATAGAAAGTTAAACAAAAATAAACATAAATACCTTGCATACCAAAACATAGTGATTTACATGGGGAAACCATTTTGGGAGAAAAACCCCACACTCTAAAAGAAACCTAATAAATTATCCAAAAATCATAAAGATTACAATATACTTGTAGAGTAAGCTTCTCACAAGTACTTATCACCAACCAAAGATCTAGAGGCAACACAAGCACTATCATACTCTTATAATATATCACAATACACAATTGTAATACAATTCCCTCATAAAATAGGGTTACTTCTAGGGAAAGTCAAGCTAAGAAAATAGTGTTCATTAGATTTAAGACCTAATGATGAATGTTCTAGATTTACAATACTATAATATAAATTAAATTTTCCTTTTGAGGGTACTGCTCTTGAGCCCCCACCGGGGAGAATTTCCCCCAGACCCCCAATCGGGGGGATAATCCCCTTGGAGCCATCATGGTGGGGGTATCCCCCCACAACCCCCATTGTTGACATATCAATAGTACTTTATGTATCAATAGTACCTTACGTAATTGCAAGGTTGTGACATATTTTCCCAACAAATCTCCCACTTTTCCAACACCTTACAAGAGCAACAGAAGGGTGTATAAACATCATTTGTTAATTGTTAGGGGTTGAAATTCCCATAATAGCTAAACACCATCTAAAATTCTCTAAAATCACAAGTTTAGTTAAATAATTAGAAACATTCATCAAAGTCTCTACCTTTACTAGCTTCACCCTACCACTTTCAACCATATCTCTAACAAAATGATACTCTATATCAATGTGCTTGATCTTGGAATGAAATGTTGGGTTCTTAGCTAGACATATCACACTCTAAATATTGTAATAAATTTTCACTACACCTTGTTTTATTTCAATATATGAAAATAGTATCTTAAGCCAAATGTCTTCTTTACAAGCATGAGCAACTGTCATATACTTAGCTCCAATAGTGGAAAAAGAAACCATATCATATCCTTTACTCATCCAACTAATTGCACCACCAAATAAATTAAACACATAAGAACTAGTCTTTTACAAACCATAGCATACATTGAAATCCTCCTCTAGTCTTCCTAGCAGTGTCGACTAGCCACTTTGCTCCATCAATCATCTAGCTTACATTCCTATTGTTTGTCTTTCTTCTCTGTAGAGGTGTTCCAACAAAGTTGAGATGCCTGTTGCCTCATCGTCCTCCTCTAATTTGTGTAGTAGTGCCAAACAACCACTTTGCTCCAACGGTCATGAAGCTTCTATTCCAGGTATGCCTCCTCAGCCTGGTGCCTCTCTTTTCTTTATTCTCCCACATGTTCCTTTAAATTTTGACAGTTGCATTAATTCCCTAGCCATCTCTCACAATGGTGGATTTTTGCCTCATTCTCCTATTGATTGAGAGCTTTCCAACCCTTTGTCAACCCATCCTTGAGCTTCCAACCAACCATCTCTCTCCAATGTAGATCGTGTGATGGATCTCTTTGAAGTGGATAATCATATCTCCACCTCTTCTTCCTCCCCTACACGCATCTATTGCCCCTCTCCAATCATTGTCATTAACTACCCAAATGAATCTCCTTTGTCAAACATTTTTAATTTCTTGAACCACCTACACCTCCCTCCTTTTAGTGATTCTTTGGTCAACAACATTAACCTCTTGATTATGCAATATTTCGAAAGAAATTTGGTTATCAATCTTTTTGATACCTGCTTATACCCCATCGCTTTCAATTTCCTAAAGAAAAGCATGGGATTTTCTATCTCCCCCCATGGTATTTCGATCACCAACTTTCTCATTGAAATAGAAAAGGTGGTTTGGTCTCTTCCAAAATATTTGGCCAAAGAGATCAGGCAAGATTGTGGTGTTTCCATTAGGAATGCCAAACCTCCCAACCACAATATCCCCAAAGTTGAACTATTTTCCTTTAAAATTTTAATAAAAAATAACAACCTCATCATTTCAAGGTTGACAAAGGCAATGCAACTATAATCATGAACAAACATGATTACATTTCCAAGATGCTCAACCTTTTAGCTGATTGTAAAAGCTACAAAATTCTCAATTCCAATCCCATTTCTAAATTATCAAAAAAGGTCAATGCTACCATTGCTTTGTCCCCCATTTTATGATGCCACCGAAAATTGGTTGTACCCCACCAAAGAGGTAACCCGTCACATACATGGGGTTCCAAAAATCCATAAAGCTAGTATTCTCCTTCGACCCATTGTTGATACCCTTAATTCCCCTACCTACAAGTTAGCTACCCATCTAGCCAAACTCTTCTCCCCCTCATTGGTAAATATAACTCCTACATCAAGAACTCCTCCTATTTCGTGGATTTCATCAAAGATAAGAAAATAGATGCTAATGATATTTTGGTGATCTTTGATGTGGTCTCCCTCAGATTCACCAAAGTCTCCTTACTTGACTCCATCGAGCTTATTAGACAAAAGACAAGTTTTGAAATTGCATCCTTAGTTGAGTTATGTCTCAAATCCACTTTCTTCACCTTCCAAGGTGTAATTTATGAACAAGTGGATGGAGTTTCTATGGGATCTCCTCTTTCTCCTATTTTTTCCAACTTGTATATGGAACACTTTGAAGATATTTCCCTTCATTCGTTTCCCTTCAAACCAAAGTGGTAGAAACGTTATGTTGACAACACCAACATATGTTGGCCTCATGGTCATTTGAAACTTGAAGAATTCCATTCACACTTAAATAACAATTCCCCCTACATCTCCTTCACCAAATAAATTGAAACCGATAACCAATTATCTTTCCTTAATTTGTTCTTCTCATCAAGAAAGTAGATGGTACCCTAGCTCATACTACCTTTTGAAAATCCACCCATACTAACCTTTACATTCATGCAACCTCTCACCATCACCCTAGCCAAAAAATTGGAATCTTGAAAACTAGAGTGTTCATTATTTGTGGTGTTCAGAGCATATTGACCAAGAGTTATCCCACCTTTCCCATGTTTTCTTAATAAATCGTTACAAAACAAAAAACATCACTAGGGATATCAATCAATCTAGAGTCAGGTTATCTCTCAAACCTAAGGCCTCCCCTCTTCCTTCCCTCCCTTTGGATACCCTCCCCTACGTTGAGGTTGTGTCCAACAAGATCTCTAAGATCCTCCTAAAAAATGGGGTCAATTGTACTTTCAAGCCCATCTTCACAGTTAGAAATTGTATCCCTTCCCCCAAAGACCCCCAAGATCTTTTCCTCAGCTTGGGTGTCTACAAAGTGTTGTGCTCTTGTCCCATCTCTTACATAGGGGAAACTGGCCACTTTATCAACACTAGAATAAAAGAGCATGGGGCTCACATAAGAGATGAATGTGTCTTAAAATCTACCCTAGTTGAGCACTCCTATAAGTCAAAACACCACATTGCCTTAGAAAACACTAAGATCGTGTTCAGAGAAGACAACTACTTCAAAAGGAAGCTTAAAGAGGCCATTGAAATCAACAATCACCCAATCAACCTCAATTGAGATGGAGGGTGGCATTTAAGTTTTTCTTGGAAACCCCTCCTAAATACACTAAAACATCCCCCTCCTATTCCTTCTTGATCTTTCTCTAGTTGTTCCTCTTCATTGGTTCCTCCTTTTTTGTCCTCCCTCCTCATGGTTTTTGCACCCCCTTCCTTTCCTTTCTCTCACCTTATCTTCTCGATCCCCCTCCATCAGTGACTCTTCATTGTTCCCTCCTTTTATGTCTTCCCTCCTCTCACTGTTTCCCCCCTTCTGATACTTTCTCTCTCCTTCCCTCCTATCTTCTTAATCTTATATTCAATTACCTTATTTATGGTTTCCCCTTTGTTTCTTTAGTGTTAGAATTATTTTAGTCCATTTTGGTTCTTTTTAATTCTATTTATTTCAACTTATCCCTTGTGATCTCTTGGTTTTCCTTGTTGCTCTTTTTAAGTCTTTTTAAGGCCTTGTTATCTTATTGGTTGATCCTTTTAATTTCTTGTTGGTTTGATTAGTCTTGTTTGTTTGGTCCCCTCTTAGTTGTTCTTTGGATTTTTTCGTTTTCATTTTGTTATGTGATTCTTTGTGATTTTATTGTCTTTCATATAATATTTTTTATTTATTGTTTCCTTAAAAATTTGTGCTTTTTTTTTTTAAGTCCTTTTTCTTCTCCCTTCATTTCTTTGCTTTTTGATCTTTTTTATCTTCTCTCTTTATTCCTCTTTAATTTATCTAATTTTCCATTGTTTTCCTCATGTTCCTTCTTTAATTTAATTTTTTCTTCCCTTTTTGAGTCCTTCTCAGTCCTTAATTTTTTCACTTTCTTCCTTTCTTTTATAGTCTTAATTTTAATTTTTTCCTGCATTCTCTTGCTGCATATAATAGATTATAATATTGTATAGTCTATTATATCATTTTCATTTTTATCCTTTTATCTTCATTTTTTTGAGTCTTGGTTTTCTTATTTTTTCTTTCCTTGTCTTTAATTTGTCGCTTCTTTTTATGCTTTATTTGATTCTTTTTCTTTCATTTGTCTTTGTTAATCTCTCATTATTTCTCTTCCTTCCTCCTTTCTTTTCTTTTCTCTCTTAGTTTAATCTTTTCCTCCTTTATTGTTTTTGTCCTTTTATTGGTTTCTTTCTTCCTCTTTTGAGCTTTTATTTAATAGACTATAATAATTTATAGTCTATTACTTCATTTCTATTTTTTTACCCCCATTTATCTTTAGTTTTTTTTGTTTTGGTTTTTCTTAATTTTTTTGTTAGGTCTTTTATTTACTTTTTCTCTTGATTCTTTTGCCTTTGCTTGGTTGGACCCCCTTTATAATTTTCCCTTTATTTATTTTCTTGTGCTTTATTTACATCCATTTTTTTTCCCTTCACCCTTTCCTTGAACATTTATTTCAATTATTTTTCCTAGTCTTTTATTTTATTTGGTCATTTTTAGCTTAGCATTGAATTTGTTTTAGGTTTTTCCTCACTCCCTTCTACTTGAAATCTCTTACCCCTTTTTTTTGGGACTTCTGTATTCTTCCTTCCCACCCTCTTTTTCCCTTTATAACCTACTCTTCTAACTCTTTGGTCATAATTTATCTTCTTCTTTTCATTTTGATGATGGCTCATGGAGTATGATCTGAAAAATTGATGATGAAAAACTACACACAGTTTATCAAAAAATCTTACAATAAGACAAGTCTAGTTAGGTTGTACCCAAGCTAGATGATGAGACATAAAACATCAAGGAATCCTTTTCAAACATTTAAAAATTAAGCATATAGGATATCCCCACCTTAGAATGATGTGTGCTACACAAAGGATCACATGTCATTCTAAGGAGAAGAGAAAGATAAATAGATGTTGTGGCATGAAATACATAGCGAGATGTATTGATGGAATATTGTCACATGAGGGACAACACATAGAAACTACAACATCATGAGAGAGAAAAGAAAAGATGAAGAAATCAAGATCACATGGGGATCTAATTATTTAGGGCCAAAAATTCTCATCGATATAGATAGATAAATATAGTATAATATATGAATGAACTATCACCACCCACGAAATGCATTGGAATGGGAAGAAGAGTACATGAAGAAAAAGTAAAAACTAAAAATCAGGTCAACATGGAAGAGGCCTAAATGCCCCAACACTTTGCATCATTCCCAATGTGAAAGTATAATTTTACAACCCATAGAAAAATAATAATACAAATAGAATATGTGTACGGAAAAGTATCTCTCCTATATCTAATCATCTACAAGGGTAGCAAGGATCCTACAGGTGAGAGCACAGACATAAATATACAAGCATAGGAGAACAAAAAAGCACACAAAGCTAATCTAAAGAATAAGAAGAAGAAGGTGTCACCCTAATCTGATTTGACCAACATACCATTTTTCTTGCCATCTAGATCATTATAAGGGGAGGGAAGATGATCCTGTAGTGAAGGGATAGCTAGAGTAGTACTAACCGACTCACCTATAATAAGAGCTAAGGAAGATGACCCCTCAAGGTCTCTATCAATGAACTCCTATGAGATGAGAGTCATTGATCTAACAAAGATAGAGGACAAAGTTGGAATGTCCTCCTATGAGTGGAGCATACACTTCTTAGGAGTATCATGTGGAAACTGGATGGGAGGACAAGACACCCAAGAGTTAGTGCCATCCTAGGGAAGAGGGGTAGTGAAAAACTCTAGGGAGGTAGGCACTACCTCTGTCACAAGAATAAAAAAGGCCAAAGAAAAAAAAGACTCAAGATAAAAATACAATTTTTTCTAACCACCACTTGAGGAAAGGTTTCTCTCAGACTTATTCTTCAATGGAGGATGTGGGGTCCTTGTAGTTGAAGTGGAAGAGGGAGAAGGAAATGAAGCCACTGAGGACACCACCTTTTTGAAAGGAAAGTCTTCAAGCCATGAGAAATGAGGAATATTATGAAGAGAAGTGAGAAGAGGCATTTCCACAAAGGGAGCGATGAGAACTTGCACCCTTTTGGTGTGAGGTTCATCAGGATCTGAGTTGATGAAACTAGAAGAAGAATGAAGGAAATGGAAATAAGGAAAAAAAAAGAAGAGAAAGGAACAATAGAAGCAGAAGGCAAGCCTCTTTTGTCTTCTATAAGGAAACATACTCCTTATCTAAGGCCTTTTGATAGTGCTTACGCTCTCACTTAAGCTAGTTATGGTGGCTATGCGCACTAGAGGATGTAGCTTGGGAAGAGGTTGGGGGATCTTTCTCTATTGGAAGAGAAACTTCCACAACTATCGCTAGTGGAAGGGTGGAATCCTGAGAAGGAGAAAGAGGAGGAGACATAGAGATAGAGAGATGCATGCATCTTGAAAACATGCCTCTTTCCTTTCTCTACCTTACAGGTAGGTGGAGGAATAGGCTGAGGCTAAGACGTAGGAACAACCCCATGAGAATGCTTCGCTTTTCCATAAAGGGTGGGTCATAGTACTATGGGTAGAACTAGAAGCCAAAAAACCTAGGACTTTTCCCTCCACAATGCAGGAACTTTTCTTTTTCCTATGTTGGGCATAGTAGAAGGAATGGACGATGCCACTAAAGGTTGGGAAGAGGAAAGATAAGGAATATAAGAAGAGGGGGAATGCCCAAGGGTTGTTCAACTTTCTTGTCCTTCCCTTTTGGAGTGGCAAAGGGTGAAGCATGCTACTATGTACACAAGGAGTCTTTCAAAGAGATAACTTGACTAGATAGAGAAAAACCATTTTTCAATACCAAGCCCTAATCTTATAATTGAAATAAGCTCTATATAAAAGATCCCCTATAGGAGGTAGGGGTCCAACCGAGGTGGTCCAAAAGTGGTTAGGGGAGAAACCCCCATGTGATACTGGTGGTTTATGACCATTATCTTGAATAGTTTGCATGGTACCCTCATGGGGAAACTTCAAACATTTATGGACTACCAAGGTGATTACATTCATGGATTCTAGCCATTTAATTCCTAGCTTCACTCTAAACAAGGCAGACTTGGGAATCACTACAAATGTGTCTTCCAAGCCTTTAGGACCTACGAGGATTGACATAGAAATGGAACCAATAGGCGCAATAGATAACCCATTGTGTGTGCGAAGTGTAGATTGTAATTCCTTGTACTTATCCTTATATAAATTGTTAATAAAGAGAGTCTCTTTTGTAATAACATTCACTTGACTTGAAGGGTCAACCATAAAAACCCTATTACAACATTATCATTGATACAAGTGAGCATGTATAATGAAGATATCTCTTTGTTTAAAGGAAGATCATGTGAGGTGAATGTAATATCAACAATAAAATTCACATGATCTAGAGGAGGAATATGAGTAAATGAAACTACATTCACATAATCAAATAGGGTCAAATTGAAAGGAGTGACCAAGTTAGCTAAATGATACATAAATATATCTGTGTAGATTTGTAGGTAGTTGTTGGGCTTTGCAATAAATTTATTTGAGTTCTACTTCTTACCATTGATCCAGATTGTACCCTTATCGATGTGTTCTTGTATCACATGGAAAAGATGAACACATATCTTGGTAACATGACTCGATACTCGATGATATTAACATAACTTATGTGTATCATAGCATTGAGAATATAGCTTAAACAATGGTCTAATATTTGAGAGAGTTATTATTCCATCTTTAAAAATTTTTGCAAGACATTATTGTAAGATTCAGATAATTTAGCACGAATATGGACTATTTCAACCTACATAATTTTTATCAATGGGTAAAGATACAATATTCACCAATAATTTGTTCTTTATAGACTCGCTAGAGATTGACACAATTGATCGACCATCCTAACGAGAGTGCGAAGATGAATCCCCATACTATGCAATTATTTATTTGTACTTGGATAGAGTTGAACATAGATGCACAAAGGACGGATAATTCATCAATAGAAACTTATCTCGTAGTCCTTGATGCAAGTTTTTGATGAACACTCTCTACACATCAAAATTAAGTAGGGCATAGGAGATCTAAGAGAAAAGGGTCTGATAATGAGCAATAAAATTAGTCACCTTCTCGTGAGGCCCCTACTTACATCGACCAATATCGCTAAATGCAACCTTCGGCCCAATGTTAGCCTTAAACTAATGGAGGAAATGATTTACATGTTGATTGAAGGAGAAGATAAAATTATTAGGCAATGAGAAATACCACTCCAAAGAAACATCCTTAAGAGAATATGGGAATAGATTTTACAAAAGTGCATCATGGTGGAAAATATCTTTACACATAACATTAAAGGATGCGGTGTGATTCTATGGGTCCCCACGATAACTACATTTCTCAAACTTTGGAATTTCCACCCCTTGTGGGATGGGAGTGTTTAGAATAGCAATATATAAAGGACTATGATGATAAAAAGGTTGGAACATTAGCTAAACAAATGAGCTAGCCAATTTTACCAATTGAGACTACATACATCCCATGTTTTGCAAGAGAGCATTAAGGATGAGGTCTGCGAACAAAGTGTGACGAGAAAAACTAGCTATACAAGCACTAATGCCAACACCAATGCCAAAAATAGCACTAGAACCAGCGAAAGTAGAAGCACCAACACCAACACCAATGCTAAAACTAGCACCAACAACAACAACAACACCAAAGGAAGAGACATTTTGAGTTCCAAATGTAAAACCTTAAAATCCTAGAGAGACTTGATTCACCTAAACATAGGGATTTTCCCATATGTGGTGAGGGTGTTAGCATCATTGATGGAGGGACCCATGTCAACCATGAAAATAGAAACTCAAGGTATCAAGATATTTAGTTGTTGTCCAACAACCTTTGGTTGAACATCTTGGGTATTATCCAAGATAGAGGCATAAGATGGGACATGGGTTTCCACAATATTCTCTATACCATGAAGAAGCTCTAATAACCTTTGATCTTTCATTAATAACTTCTTTGGACCATTGAAAAGGGAAGTGGCCTAGGTATAAGAATCTTCTTTTGCAAAGAATCTTGCAAGCTCTTCAAGCATCAATTCCATAGAGTGAACCTTCTCTATAGGAACTCTGAGAGAATATTTGTCCTCTAAGGAAGTGGAAGAGTTTGAAGGAAAGGTTGATGGTTATGGGTTAAAAAATCATTACAAGGTGGGGAGAATTCGGTAGGGATATACTCTTCAAAATTTAAGCTAGATCAGGGATGACTAAACCTTCTAGACCCCATATTTATGTTTTGATAGCTTCTTCTTACTATGTATCCAAAGGTAGTTGATTGGGTTGTGAGTCTCATAAAGAGAATCACAACACACTATTAGCTACACATCTTAACATAAGAGAAGAAAATTTTCAAGAGAAAGACAAGTATAAAGAAATTTCATGTTAGGTTTTCAAAAATGTAATGGAGAGGATTCTCTACTCCTGAGTCTCTAGGACAAGGAAGAGTCTATAGGGAGCGAATAGCTCTCTATTATGTTAGGGACAAAATCTCAAATGATGGGTAACATTTAAGAGAGAGTTTATGCAATGTTTTTAAGTTTCATTATTGTTTATGAAAGAACTCTAGAGGTTGAGTGAATAGACCTCAAATATCTTGAGGTATAGACAAATAGGCTCTTGGCTAGAGGATAGAAGCACGAACCAAGGATGACATCATGAAACACTAGCGTCTCTATGGCATGTTGGATTCTCATAAAAACTAGAGATAGAGTTATCCACTAGAAACACTTAAGGTTTGCTAACTACTCAGAAACTAAAGTCCAATAATTTGACTAAACTAGATAGAATGCAAAAATGAATAAAAGTACAACAAGAAGAGTGATAAATAACAAGTAAATAAACTATCTAATAGAATTTATACAAGTAATGGAAGAAAAGGGATGAAATCATGGGTGTTCTAGTTATGAAGCCTCCTGCAAAGCTCCTCAAGGACAACCTTTACACACAAAAATAGTAAGTGTTGCGGTTGTTTTTGGGGCTTTCCTTGGTCAAACCCCTGCTTTGGTGTTTCCACCTCCATAGATAGCAAATTTGACAATGAGATTGAAATATAGATAATAGAAATAACAAGACAATAAATAAGACATGCAAGACAACAATATACTAATCAACAAGAACAATAATGCAATGGAAGTAAGTGTTACCCTCCCTCCAAAAAGTTTGGTGAAGTCAAGAGGAAGAGTAATGCCTTGAAAGCTTGAGAGGAATGTGTAAGAACATGGTGTAGAAGAGCTTGAACCAACAATATAATGGAGGTTGCAAGAAAAAGAGAGTGAAAATTCTAAGAAGTGAGAATGAAGTTGTAAGAGTGAAAAGAGAGTGAATGACTTTCCCCAAGTATATCTCAATGATTTCTTGATTAGTTGAATCTATTTCATAAGGTTTTAAAACCCCTTGGAATTTATACTTCATGGTGGTAGGTAGCTCTCAATTTTATCAATATTCTCAATTTTATCATTCATCTTGTAATTTAGGCAATAATAATAATCAAACTAACCCAAGTTGTGAATATAAAATGTGTCATTATCTTCTTCTTGAGATGGATTATCATATGTAAATAAGATCAAACCTTCATAATCCCTAGGAAAGTGTCTGAATGATAAGAAGAATCCTTATTTTGAAATAGTAAAATTTGAATTCTAAGCTTTGTTAGAATTGGGGATTAAAATACAACATGCACTTGGAGTCTAAGTTGATAAAAAAAATTGACCAAAATTGGGTCACATAATGGAACAAAGACTTGGAAGTTGACTCCATAAAAAAATGGTCAAACTTGGGTCATAGAATGGAACAAAAAATTGGAAACTTGGTTTCATGCCTTGAAGGAAGTCTTTTTCGAAAATGATTTAGGTTTACATTTCAAATAGTGGGGTAAAAAAGTAATAATGGGACATGAACTTGGAACTTGGTTCCATGTCCTAAAAAAATTTCAAAACCATAAATATAGTAGACTTCATAAGCAACAAGGAATGCTAACTAGCGTAAGGGAGTTGGAAGGAAAAAAAAAAAGGAGGGGTTCAATGTATAACAAGTTACATTAACCACATGGGGTCAAAGAATGGAGTGGAACATGCTTTCAACACTTTGGTTTCTAAATTTTATTAGAATCTAACATTTGATAATAAGAAAAAGGATGTTTGGAGAGATGAATAAGTGGCGGGATGTGGAGAGCAGGAGGATATAAGGGTTTGGAATTAAGTTCCAAATCCAAGTGGAGCTTCAAGTCTACAGGGAATTTTTTGTGAGAAAAGGAATTTTGGAATAAGAGGTCATGAATTTAAAACTTGTATCTACAAACCAAAATTCCTAGGCTCTATCCAATTAAATCACAATAATTAAAAAACATAAAATTGGAAAAACATAAAAAAATCATTAAATGAATGGAACAATTAATCAAGGAAATAGAGGCACTGAACTAATGACTAGTAACCCTAATGAGATAACAAAAACTCAAGAAAGAGAGAAACAACCGGATCTTTAGGGATAAGGAGTCTTCGGAGGAAATTGTGTTTGAGAGAATTCTTAGGATGATCAAAGAAAACTTCTTTATTGTTCCCTTCAGGGAGGACAAGGTTGATACTGTGGTTTGTTCTCCTTTTGATAGCCTGATTGCTAGGGAATGGAGAATCAAATGGGATATTACCAATGCTTCTAATATTACCAAGAAGTCTAGGGATGGAGTTTTCTAGAGTTTTCCTATGGAAGGCTGGGCCAAAGCCAACTTTCATGGCACGGCCAAAGGAAACCTGGGGAAGGCTGGGTGTGGTGGGGTCCTAAGGGACTCAGCAGGTAACTTTGTGGGAGTTGTTGCCACTCCTCTGGGGGTCCAAACCAATCACGTGGTGGAAGCGATGGGGGCTTATTACATAATCAACCTGGTTGTGGGAATTAAATGCAAAAATCTATGGCTTGAAGGTGACTCAAAAAATATAATTGATAGCCTTTGTGGTAGGTCCCAGCCCGCATGGTCGATTAAAAATTGGATAGAAGATGCTAAGGTTTTACTTAGTAATTTTGATAGCATAAAAATAACTCATGCTTACCGTGAGGCGAATGCGGTTGCATATTTTTTTGCCAATGAGGGAGTTAAGAGTGACAAAATCCTCACATGGCACAAAAAAACTGACTTCCACTTCAATGTTCAAGCTTTATTGGAGCTCGACGCGGTGAATGGAAAAGAGGCGGCGTCTTGTAATAATGAGGAAGGTACGAATCATGAATAACAAAATTAGAAGATATAATGGGGCCGAGAGGATCCGGTAGATAAATTATTTACTTTGGCATGCTTTGTGGGTCTTGCGAAGCAAAGGAACTATCTGGAACATGTTTTCTATCTGTAACAGTATTCGAACTAAGATCTCAAATATGGGTGGAGAACAGAAGAGGGTTGAACCTACCAGCTTCAAGTCACACACCAAGAACACCAAAGCGTGGAGTAAAATAAGAAAGGGTGGCTTACTTCCATTCATTGAGAAACTCAATGGTCCTAAGGAGGAGATTACAGATTTCTTTGAGAAGAATTGGAACAATGGGGAGGTTCTCCTCTTTGGAAGGAAAGTTCATATTGATGAAGCCTTGATTACGGAGGTGACTGGCATTCCGATGGAAGAGCATAAATTTTTTAGAGATAGGAAATTCTCTGACGAAGCTGTGGTGAGCTTCCCTAAATCTGAGACGGAGAAGAAAAAACTTGTCAAGACGACGAATAGTTACTATGAAGTGGACACTATAAAAGCTTTATGGAGAAAAGTGCTAAGGGTTATCATGGAGTACATCACTCTCGACGGCCGCTTCACTAGGGTTTATGGATACCGCTTTGTGCTGCTCAATCACTTCTGGCATAAGGTGTGTGTCTCTATCCCCTTCTTCTTGCTCTGCTCCATGAGAAATAGTTTTTCTGATCACAGTAGAAGCCCTAAAAGATACCCAATTCTTCACACGGATCTTTTAAGGCTCATTTATGAGCACTTTCAGAATATGCCTGCCCTTCCAAACCCTATAGCCCCTTTGGAGCTTGATGAAGACGATACTGAGCCTATCATTTTTGATACTAAAGTTTCCCCCAGCCGTGTCAAGAGCTCTTCGCCTCCTTTGCCCCCCCTTCTACCTCTGGTCATTCCCCCCTCCTTCTAGTACCTGCTCTGTTCCTGCCTCTGGCTGCACTAACCCTAATGCCACAGGGGTGGGCTCTAGCTCTCTGATTAATAAGCTTGTCTCCTACCCTGATGACTCCCCTGTTGCTTCTGCTAAAGCGGCCTAGGTTAGCCTTGAGAACCCCCACGTCCCTCAGAATATTCAACAGGAGAATTATAGCCCTCCTAGAGGTGCGGAGTCAGTGATTTTTGGGGCCAATTCTGAAAGTGACCCCCCTTTTGACTTTGTTGGAAATGCCAAGAATTGTTCTATGGACCAATTGAATTCTGCCAAATGGTTATTTCATGAAATAAGTGAGCTGAAAACTAAAAATTTGTCTCTTCATAGTAAGCTGGGGGAAATTGAAGCCAAAGTTGCAGGGCTAATTCAGCTCGAAACAGAGAAGAATACCAATGTGAAGGATAACACACAAAAGGATAGCACAGTTGAAAATGATATTGAAAAAATTAAAGGAACCATGAAAAAAATTGCTAATCAAAACTATAGAATTGCCAGACATAACTCTATCATCATCAAAGCCATGTCCGAAAGACTAGAGAAAACCCAGAAGAGAGCTCTGATTGTTGACCTTGATCAGGAGAATGACCAGGATGAGGAAGCAAGGATCTCTAAACGAACTAGATCAAGCACGAAAAGAAAAGCCCTAACCACCCCAAAAATGACTCAGATCTTTATGGAGGGGGTTCAGGATATGGTGGACCTGGAAGAGGTTGTGGACGAGCTTCTGAATTCTATGAATTAGCTGTGGCTGGGCCCAGCTTTGTCTGTTTGCTGGCCGTTTTTTGGGTTTTTTGCAGCTTTTTGTGGCTATCTGCTTAAACTGGTTTTTATCTTTCTGGCAGCCTTTTTGTTTTTCGGACCTCTATTTTGGTCTTTTCTTATAATGTTACTCTGTGGTTTCGGGTCCCTGTAAAACCCGTTTATCCCCCTTTTATCAAAAACAAAAACTCAAGAAAATATTTATCAACCCCCTTCTTAGAAAACTAAACACTATGACTACATTTTACAAATATCCTACTTAATAGAGATGATCCATAGTAAATAAAATAATCAATGAAGGGAATGGATGAGCAAATTTACATGGTAATTTCTCAACTAATCCCATAGGACTCATAAACCCTAGTCACCTAGGCATAGGAGAAATTGCCAACCTTTCAAAACTAGTTATAATTTCATGAGAGTGCAACCAACCAAGAAATATCAAACATTGCAAGGTGAAAGAAATTCATTTGAGTGCATAAATGAGGGTAGAATGAATAAATGGTAATATATATTAATATTCACCCACCCCACACACTTGGACATTAAACACTTCACTCAATCAAACAGCAAGAAGAAAGGAATTGAAGTGGTTCATGAAAAGATCAGAAAGGGAAGTAAACTTGAAACTTAGCACCATTAGATTCCAAGTTCCAAATTGGGTCCAAACCCTACTAGTAACACCATAGATGTCAAACTTTGCAAAAGACATAGGATGACAAAAAACAACACAAGAAACTCAAAAACTCTCGAGAGGAAGAACTTAGAAAAGTAAACAAATAGAGGAAAAACAACTTTGAACCAAAAGGTAGGAGGAAAAAAGTAGTGGGGATGGGTCCTTATGCTTACAAAAATGAAAGGACAAGAGTGTACATGAAGCATAATAGAACAAAAATTAGAAAAGCATTTTATTTTAGGCATCTAGTATATTATGATATGTGTCGTAGGTTTTACTACATCTTGAGAGAAAATCTTGTTTCTTGATTAGATCTTCATTATGAAGACCAATAATGTGCAAATGTATTTATCAAATAGGTCACCCTATATTTTGTGTTCTTAAGAGTCATCAAGATAGCTCTTTGCCTCAATATTCTCCTTCAAATTATATATTTCTCAATTTTCATTTAAAATATACAAACAAACTCATTGTGGACTATAATTTTTCTTTTTTTCTTTTTTACAAACTTTTAAATAACATATAACCTTCTTCTAATCACATTAACCTATTTGATTACTAATAAATACTAATTTATAAAATTTATAAATTTAGATTTTTTTAATATGAGAGTGCACATTCTTGTTACAGTCAATGTAATGGGACCCACAAGCTTCTAGTTAAATCTTGAAAGTTGTCATACATTTATTGTGTTTTGTTTGTTCAAATAGAAATGGATGGTTTGTAGATTTTTTTTTCTAATTTTATGATGAAGGATTTAAATCAGTCATAAGATCATTTTTCTACTTGACACTACAGCATGAGCCTTAGGTTGAAACAATCTTGACCTCATCCCTTACATTGTCGGGGTTTGTAGTCAGTAAAACTTGATCCCCTATAGACTCATTGAGAACCATTCAACTTCACTAGTGAACTAGAGACCTAAAGACCCTCGAAATTTGTACATTCCATAATGGATAAACATTATTTAAAAACTTTTCAGATGATTCTAAAAGTGAAATAAATATTCATGTGAGATTTGAGTCAAATGCTCACGTCACGATTTTCAAACGCATAAAGGTGCAGATTCAATCCATAGAGCTCAGAGTGCATGTCCACTGTCACCTACTTGTCAGCCATGGAATAAACGCATTGGAAATATATGCATGTCGTCTGTTGACAGACTGTGAAAGATATGCTCAAAATGGAAAATCAACTACCATTCTGAGCTTTGAAGCAAGTCAGAGTCGATATTGTGGGATCAAATGATGATATTTGGTTTGAGTCAGCACTAAAAAATGTATCCCCTATCAAAGCAGTAGAAGAGAGGAATCGGGAATACAAAAAAAATCTGATATCTTGCAATTGCTTCATCACTACCTTGTTGACAGGCATGACTACCTTGTTGACAGGCAACTCCCTGCTTCCTCCAATCTCCAGTCAAAGAATCTCATATCTTGCAATTGCTTTATGATCTTTTGCAAGATTAAAGAATGATCTTGCACACAACTTCAACATAGAATATCTTTTGCAAGATTAAAGAATAGTTCTTTCACACAACTTCATCCAGTAGCATTCGTATAAAATGGGCATTTGCACTTGTTTTATCTCCCATTTTTGTCATGTTGTTCATATTGGGGATCATATTTGGCTTAAAGATCACAAACTAAGCGCTGACCGCTTAGGTGGCTCTTGTGGGGTCCATTTAGTCTGTTGCTTGTTTCCGTTAGCTTAAACTGTTCCGTAGACCGTCACAGTCAGCAGTCAAATCACTATTGCATAATCCAACTAAATTCAAATCAGGGTTGTCGCGCTTGGGATGTTTGAATGGATTAATAGAACGAAAGGCATGGGAGGCAGTCGCATCAGCGAACGAAAGGCATGGGAGATAGTCGCAAACAAGTTTCCAACCGCATCAGCTTGCATTTGCCAGCGTACTTCCAGCCTGTGCTGAAATGGGAGCTTTGAAACAGAATATAGGTATCCCTAGAAGCATAAAGGACAGATGAATTTTTTCAGATGTTGTAGTTGGAAATACTCTAATAGACATGTATGCAAAATGTGGAAGCATAGACAAAGGGCATGAACTGTTTGACTGAATGCCTCAAAGAAATGCAGTCTCATGGATTGCCATGATTGCAGAATATCCGGAATGTATACACAGGTTTAACAGAATGCCTCGAATAAACGCTTTCCCATGGAATGCCCTGATCGCATATTATTTACGAAGTCAAATTTGAAAAGAAGGCTTTAGGAACTTTTAAGCAAATGCAACTGGCAGATGTAAAGACAGACTCTACGGCCTTTGCAAGCATCCTCTTAACCTATGCCAAAATGGGAGCTTTGGAAGAGGGTATGGGCATCCATCAAAGCATAAAGGATAGAGCAATTTTGTCAAATGTTGTAGTTGCAACTGCTCTTCTAGACATGTATGCAAAATGTGGAAGCAAAGACAATGGGCGTGAACTGTTTTGAAACCACATTTCTTATTCATTTACAGGGATTTCTACATCTCTATTTTATTCTTTATTTTCTTAATGTTTGTTTTAATCTATTCCGTATTTTCTAAACAAATTGCATGTAATAATGGCATGGTTGCACTCTATTAAGGATATAAAAATATATATATTTATTTTTTGGTTGGTAACATGAAATATTATATTACTTTAAAAATAAATATTACAACCATTTCAGTTTGATACCTCCCAAAAATTTTCAAAAAAGACTGAAAAAAGCACTTTAACGTGCAGCCACCAACCACTAGCTTCTTTAAAACACTGTATTTTTACCAGTACAAAAAACCACCACCAACGGTCTCTGAGCTAACCCCAGACCGAACTACCAAATCAGGAAACCTATCAACCCGAAATCCCAAACCCAAAATTTCACTATCCGTAGTAGAGATTCAAACAAAAAGAGGCAAAAAAATTCTAACGGATCTATCAATCATGAGCACTACCCAAGCCCGACGGACCCTCACCCAGTTCCTTGATTTGTTTCTTCTTCTAGAACCTTCACCGCTTCTTCGACTGACATTTACCTTGACATTTCACTTTCACCACCTACCCTACACTTCCCTTTTGTCCTTCTCAATGAACTCATCAAGCTCCATGATCTCAATACAAAGCTTGAGAGCCTTCCATCCCAATCTGGTTTCTTCCCAGCACCTGGATTTGAAGTTTCCTTCCGACCATTGAATGAATGGCTTAATTCCAACACCCCCATAAAGTAACTACATCTCTTCATCAATAATTCCTTCATAAATGTACATTCCTACCCCCAGTATCATCCATTCGAAGATGGAATCCATGTCCACCAAAAAATCCTTGTGAATGATTTTCAACATCACTTTACGCACCAACTCCATAGGTTCTCCTATGTCAAGGCCTTACGCTGCTATCAAGGAATACATGTCCAGGTTTGTTCTAAGCTTGTGCCTTAGAGCACCAAAATCCTTGCCAATGATCATTCATACACACTACACCAGTCGGTCATCTTCAATTAGAAATAAACCCCCTAGTCTTTTTGCCAATGCTTCACCAAAAAATAGATTCAAAGACCTGTGAGATTGGAAAGTAAAATTCACCTCCATTTTTCTCTAAAAGAGCACCACCTTCACCGCTAGAAAAATACTACCAGATGTTTTCACCACTTCAAAATGCGAGGAAATCATCATTGCCTCAACCTTTAAACTATCTTTCACCACCCACTTCAAATTTATTGCTACTAGTACTACTTAGGCCACCTCTTGGCTTCTCCGTCACTTATTAGTCTTGTCTAAATTCCAGACCTGGGCTACCACTTCATGAATTCAATGTGATGTACTCACCTGATATCACCAAAAATCTGCTAAATTTACTTCTTGGAAATCCTCAAATTTGAAGTCTCCAACCTCACTAAAAGATAGCGCCCACTTCAATAACACATCCACTTCGTCATTCCCACCATGTCTGATATGACTCACCGTAAAGCTTTCGAAATTGGATAATTCTTCTCTAATTTGTTCGACCACAAATTGAAGATGCCATGCATGAATTGAACAATTTATCACCGCTTGCACAACTATCATCGAATCCCTTTCTAAGTGAACCTTTCTGGCACCTAAATTCCTTCCACACTTAATTGCCAACATTGTTGCAAGAGCTTCAACTGTATTATTAGTTCCTTCTGACAATTTCTTTGCTCCTAACACAACCACATCTCTGATCCAATCTCGGATAATAAATCTTGCCCTTGAAGGGCTAGGATTTCCCTTTGAGGCCCCATCAAAATTTATCTTTCACCATCCTTCCAGAGGTATTTCCCAGCAAGTCATCCTACAATGCTTCTTAGTTGGATTTACCCAACACAGCCCCTTAACGGGTGGATATAAAAATATTTTTAATGGATAAAGATCTTACTTATTACCTAAATATTAAGGATATACAAATATTTTTATTAAAATGTTTATATAAATATTTATAAATGAAAATCCAATTTGTTTGACTTCTCTTATTTAATTTTGCTTCATTTTAATAATTTAGCTATCTCTAATTCAATGATTGGTTTTGAAAAACTTGGTGATGAATAGGAGATAATTCTTAGCAACAAAATAAAAGAAGTCACCTCCCATGTTGTCAAAATCAAGAAGGGTTTATGAAAAGTCCATATAGGTAACTTGAATCCTTAATTGGGTAAAAGAAAGGAAGATCAAGAAGCAATTGTGTATGAGAGTTATGACAAATATTAGGAAGTGACTTCTTAGATGTTTAGTTTTCAATAGATAATGATAGAGAAAAGGACTTTGGTCAAGCAGAAAAGGAGTGAAACTAGACAAAGAAGCCATGATAAAAAGAGAGAAATAACTCCAAGAGTATAAAATAGATTAGAAGAAAGGATAATCCCTAACCATACAAAATAAATCAAGAACACTTTTACCTCGACCAAAAATGGATGCACATATGATTAAGCTCCCATATTTTGGTAAATACATCAAGGATACTAGCAAACATCTCTTTACCTTTGACTTTCATTGGAGTGGGGTTAGCATTAAAGATGACTAGGCGCCATTATATGATTTTGTGGAGAACATCAATGACAAGGCACTGAGATGATGCATTAAATATTGCTCTTTAAGAATGATAGAACATGGAAAGAATTGAGTGACTTATTTTTGAAAGAATTTCACTCGCGTAATGTATGAATAAAAAATATATATGCAGATTCATCAAGGCATAAAGAATAGAGTAATTTTATCAAATGTTGTAGTTGCAACTGCTTTGCTAGACATGTATGCAAGACACAAAAGCACAGACAATGGGATTGAATTGTTTTGAAACCACATTTCTTATTCATTTACATGGATTTCTACATCTCTATTTTTCTTTATTTCTCTAAAAATTTAGAAATCTTATGTTTATTTTTATCTATCAAATATTTTTCTAAAAAATTGCATGTAATAATGGCATGATTGCACTCTATAGGTGTGCCAACATCGTTATATCAAAACTTAACTTTGTTCCTCCTGCTTGCAACTTGAGTTTTTTTAAAAGGACATTCCCATTATTTTTTATTAGCTAGCTTATCTAGTTTCTATTTGTCGTTCTTTTTAGCTTTTAAATTTCTTTAAACAATTTTGTCATTCATAAATTTATTTGGTAGTAAATCAGCCAATTTCTTGTTTTCTTATCATTTCCCAACTAAATTCCATCTAGATTAAGAATTCATTTTAAGTAAGACATGTTAAGCAATCTAACTCGAAAGAAAAATAATTTGTTATTTAGTTGGTAGATATTTTTTTTGTTTGTGTTAACTTAAGTAAACCCATTTATGATAGACTAGTTGTTGAATCCTAAGATAGACAATTGAAAAGGTTTTTGTACATTTAAATAATGTAGGCTATCTATTTTCTATCTATATTTGTAGTGAGTTTGATGTGAATCCTAACCTTCATTATGTATTCCTTTTTTCATCCTCAAAATAAATTTTCTCTCTAAACAACATACTCTCATTCTAATGTCCAAAAATTGGTTAATTTTACTTTAACTTTTAAATTTTGTTAGCATTCAACAAAACTTTCTTTTTGAGTAAACATAAACATAGTCACAACATATAAACCTTATCACAATTATATTAGTGTACATTTACTAAATTGTTATCTTTGTCTTTTATTTTCACCAAAAATAAAAAATCTAGATATTATTTTTACTCAAAATTTCAATAGTATATAAGGATGAATCATTTTTTGTGTTAGATTTGAAAGAAACCGTCATCCTTCCTTCTTTTATTATCCCTTCCTCATACATTATCTCTTATAGGAACCCTCATCTAAACCTATCCATGTTTTTCCTTCCTCTTCCTTATTTCATTACCCTTCCTTCCCTCCTCCATTGGCATCCACCCCACATGATGTTCCACTCTACATGTCTCACAATGATGAAAATTTTGATAATGACCCCCTATTAGATTTTGCTAATTTTGTCACCCAAAAAAATTTACCACCACTTTTCTCTCATCCAAAGTAACCTACCTAATAATGCCGCCTAATCCTAAATCTCTTCACTTGCATACTCCTTAACAAATATCATCGTCACCCATCTTGAGGGGCTAGAGATATTACAAGGTAGAGGATATGTTATCCACATTCATGTCACTTTATGTCTAATTATCCTAACTTCATCCCTTTCTTCTAGCGAACCTCTTTTATTTTTCCTACCACTCAATATTCCTTCACCTAAATTTCCACTCCTACTCCTTATCATCCAACCCATATTCCTACATTTTTATGTTTCTCTCCATTCCTCCTTTTAAATATGATCATGTCCCTTTAAGAAACCACTTTACCTCCTACCCCTATTTTCCACCCTTTCAACCCTTACCCTTCACTTATCTTGCTTGATCCTCTCTTACCATTGTTGTCACTCCCTCTCCTATCCAACCATTAACCTCACAACTCTTACCACATTCTTATCAAAACATGAAAAAATTGTACCTCCTACCCTCAATTTCCCAACTAATGCCCCTAACCCTATCATTTACCACCTAGATCAAGAAATGTCAATAATGAAATGATAGCTATCTATTCTACAATCATCTAATACCCTATTGGATGAAATCTTAAACCTCTTCCATAATATTATATATTTGGCTATAATAAATCACCCAAAAGAACCATAGTTTGTCATGTTAAACATTGACATAATGTATAATTAGATAAATGATCTTAAGATACATGTTCATATATATATATATATATATATATATATATATATATATATATATATATATATATATATATATATATATATATATATATATATATCAATATGCATTGATTATTACTTTGATGATCAATTCATAGCTAATATTTTTCTCTATTCATCAAGGAAAAATCCTTAAAATGATTCTTTTTTTTTATCTACATATTCTATGGGTTCCTTCTTTTGTCTCACTTATGCATTCATGGAACACATTCAAGTTAATATACAATTTTAGGTCAGTTTCATCAATGTTATACATTACAATCAAGGTGCACAAATGAGAAGTTAATGAATTTTATCTTCTATTATCAATGCATTCTTTCATAGATTTGCTAACTTCTTCTCAACTCTAATATCAAGAGGGTATTTATTAGGAATCTTTTCCCAAAGCTTTCTAATCACAATCTCTTACATAACTATCCAAATTTTATAACACTTTGTACCGCCTTATAGTATGATTATGCATAGGTGATAGATCATTTTAAGGTCATCTCCTCTTTGACCTATGATGCCTCTATTTCTTTAGCCCCATCCTCTTCTCAAGAAATTAACAATTCTATGAAAAAGAACACCAATAACTTATATTTTTCTTTAAAACAACCACACTATCAAATAATTAACTAAACTAACCAAAACTAATTTACTTCCCCTCCTCACCATCTAAACTTACTTTCTCTCTTTTTTCACAAGATAACTCTAATTGGATGAAGCTAAAAAATCCATGAATTTCATCTTTCATGAGTTTCTTTCTAATAGCCTTATCCAACTTCATCCTATCAAACCCTTTAACCCTAAAATATTTTTATTCTACCATATTTTCCAATTATTTTAGTATATAGGGGTAAAAGAACAAAGTTGTGTCGCACTTTCAACCAACTTATCAACATAACTGAATTTAAGTATTTCTAACTAAAAATCAATTTTGGTCAAACATATGATTTAGTAAGATTCATTCTAGCTAAGTTAGATACTTCCACAACAATTTCAACTAAAATTGTTGGCTAAAAATATATGGAGCACCACTTTAAGTCCAATTTACCAAAACAATAGAATTATTTGAAAAATTTGAAGTTTCAATAACTCCTACTAATGTAAATAATTTTTTTATAAAATATAAAAGTACCCGTTTGTAGATCCATAAGTGTAGTTTTCAAAAATATATTTATTTTAATAGTTTAATTATTATTTATTATTTATTTTTTATTTTTACTAAAACTAGGTTATCAACACAAAATATTAAGTTGATTACCATGCCAAGGAAAAATACTAAAACTCATTAGAATAATTTGAAAAAAATATGATGCACTAGATAAAAGAATATATTTCAAGATGGTATAATTTTTTTTCCATTTTAGATAATTATTTAATACGAAAGTTGATGTCTGATGGAAACAACTTTTTTTGTTTCATGCACATTTTAATATTTATTTAAAAATATATATTTATCAAAATTGGAAGAAAATATATCCATGCACTAAAGTTTCAAGTTATAAATACACACAAAAAATTTAAATGAAAAAAAAAAAATTACTACAATTTTTTTTACGTCCCATGCAACTTCATTTTTTAGCATTTTATCAGCAACTAAATTATAGTGTTAATTTATTAAAAAATAGTTTTAAATAATTTTTTAATTTTTTTTTTTAAATATAAACATAAAATATACTAAAAAATACATATTCTTCTAGTTTACATCATTTCAAAATTTAAAACATATATGCCACTTTTTAGTGATTCAAGTTTAAAAGTTGGATCAGTGTTGGCCATTTCTTTTATAAAGTGTGACACAGCTTTGTGCTTTCACCCATAGGCCTATTTTTCTATGGAACATGTCTTGCTATCACCCTCTTTTAATCTTTATTAGCTCTTTGGACTTCCTTATCACCAAATCATGTTCCCCCTAACCTTTCTTTTTTCTCCACTTTCATAAGATTTTCCTAATATATGCTTCTCTTAATTCAACCCTAGGTAATTATTGAAGTTATTTTTCTTAAGTTTTTACATGACTTTTTTCTTGAGTTTTTCCTTTGTATTATTTTTCCAATTTCTCTTTTTCTAATGAGGATTCCGCTATTCTATATTTGTTTCCTATTTTTTAATCCTTACATTGTTTAAAATTTTCTCCTCTAGACTTTAGTTACTCATTACTACTTTAGTATCCTAAATAAATACTTATACTAGATAATTATTCCCTTTTTCATCATGGTACCAACACATTCTTATAGAATTACTAAATTTGGGACAAATAAAAATATCTTGTAATTTAATCACCAGAAAAGTCACATGTGGAGTTTCCTCCTTTTTCCTTTTGTGCTCATTAGCATAATATCTAGTTTACTATAGTTATAATATTTTAGACTTTTGGTCCTTCACCTTTCTTTGATACCTCTATCCTTATTGTGGTAGCATCCCCTACCACCTCCTTCTCAACAGTTATCATGACAACTCGTGGAGGGTCCTACATCTTGAATTTTTGGTACCACATAGTGTATATTGTTAAGTGTTGTTATACTTTCTCTTAATTGAAGCTCCCACTAGTCATGTGCCAAATAATGATTCAATCCTCTTATACATAAAATCTATGCTCCATCCATACACATCCAAAAATGCTTCCCTAGTTAATCCATGAATCATTGGTTCATATTCATCTTCTTCACGATGTAACTTTGGACACTTATTTGTGTCATGTTTGTCACACTTTATATTTTGTAGTATATACTTACTATGTTTCTAGGGGATTTCTCAATTCCCCCTCTTAGTTTGGTAGCCCTCTTGGTGCCTTCGATTCTCAAACATTCATTCCTTATATATTCTTCCCTACTCTAATTTTTAAACCAAAATTTACTTCTTCTAGGTGGGGGGAAATCTCAACTTTCTCAGTTTTCATTAGAATTTCTTACTTCAACATTACATTTTCTAGCTCTAATTTGAAATTATCAATTTCATCATTTCCTACTTAATTATTCACCCATATCTTTGACTAGGATTATATTATGGTGATCAATTCTACCACATCCTTATATGAAGAGGAAATATTTTCATCTACTTCTACTATAATGTGAGGGGTTATCCCTAAAATAAACCACTGAATTCATTTCTCTTATGTGAATATTTCTTCTAGTTTTCTAACCACACTTTTAAATCATTTTTCGACATATTTTATTGATTCCTCCTAATTTTTTTCACCTTCCATACTTTATATATGTTTTTTGTTCATACATTAGGTGAGTGAAATTTTTTCAAAAATAAGTAACTCAATTCTTCCCGTGTTCTATCATTCTTAAAGAGCAATATTTAATGTACCATCTCAATGCCTCGTCATTGATGTTCTCCACAAAATCATATAATGGGGCCTAGTCATCATTAATGCTAACCCCACTCCAATGAAAGTCCAAGGTAAAGAGATATTTGCTAGTATCCTTGATGTATTTACCAAAAGATGGGAGCTTAATCATATGTGCATCTATATTTGGTCAAGGTAAAAGTGTTCTTGATTTATTTTGTATGGTTAGGGATTATCCTTTCTTCTAATCTATTTTATACTCTTGGAGTTATTTCTCTCTCTTTATCATGGCTTTTTGTCTAGTTTCACTCCTTTTCTACATGACCAAAGTCCTTTTGTCTATCATTATCTATTGGAAACTAAACATCTAAGAAGTCACTTCCTAATATCTGTCATATATCTCATACACAATTGCTCCTTGATCTTCATTTTTTTTACCCAATCAAGGATTCAAGTTACCTATATGGACTGTTTAGAAACCCTTCTTGATTTTGACAACATGGGAGGTGACTTCTTTTATTCTGTTGCTAAGATTTATCTCCTCTGCATCACCAAGTTTTTCAAAACTAGTCATTGAATTAGAGATAGCTAAATTATTAAAATGAAACAAAATAAATAAGAGAAGTGAAACATATTAGATTTTCATTTATAAATATTTATATAAACATTTTAATAAAAATATTTGTATATCCTTAATATTTTAGATAATAAATAAGATCTTTATCCATTAAAAACATTTTTATATCCTTAATAGAACGCAACCATGTCATTATTACATGCAATTTTTTTAGAAAATACTCAGGATAGATTAAAACCAACATTAAGAAGTAAAGAATAAAATAGAGATGTAGAAATCGCTGTAAATGAATAAGAAATGTGGTTTCAAAACAGTTCACGCCCATTGTCTGTGCTTCCACATTTTGCATACATGTCTAGAAGAGCAGTTGCAACTACAACATTTGACAAAATTGCTCTATCCTCTATGGTTTGATGGATGCACATACCCTCTTCCAAAGCTCCCATTTTGGCACACGCTAAGAGGATGCTTGCAAAGGCCGCAGAGTCTGTCTTTACATCTGCCAGTTGCATTTGCTTGAAAGTTCCTAAAGCCTTCTTTTCAAATTTGACTTCATAAATAATATGCGATTAGGGCATTCCATGGGAAAGCGTTTATTCGAGGCATTCTGTTAAACTTGGGAAAGCGTTTATTCGAGGCATTCTGTTAAACTTGTGTATACATTCCGGATATTCAGCAATCATGGCAATACATGAGACTGCATTTCTTTGAGGCATTCAGTCAAACAGTTCAGGCCCTTTGTCTATGCTTCCACATTTTGCATACATGTCTATTAGAGTATTTCCAACTACAACATCTGAAAAAATTCATCTGTCCTTTATGCTTCTATGGATACCTACATTCTGTTTCAAAGCTCCCATTTCAACACAGGCTGGAAGTATACGCTGGCAAATGCAAGCTGATGCGGTTGGAAACTTGTTTGCGACTGCCTCCCATGCCTTTTGTTCACTGATGCGACTGCCTCCCATGCCTTTCGTTCTATTAATCCATTCAAACATCCTATGCGCGGCAACCCTGATTTGAATTTAGTTGGATTATGCAACAGTGATTTGACTGCTGACTGTGACGGTCTACGGAATAGTTTAAGCGAACAGAAACAGGAAACGGATTGAATGGGCCCCACAAAAGCCACCTCAGCAGTCAGCGCTTAGTGTGTGATCTTTAAGCCGAGCCGTCAATTTGTACTATATTAAGAACCACATATTTTACACTTTGTACTCTATTGTGAACTGCCCATCTCATAGAGAAGAGGAGACGGAGAAAACATGTTCCATCTATAGAGGGGCTAAGAAGGGAGGAGTGAAATTCAAGAAGCTTGAGGGTGGAATTAGTCACATTAAGTTCAACGAGAAGAACACACTATATTTGCCTGAGTTCAAAGTAGATAAAAAATCACAGGTGATATTCAGAAACCTGATTGCCCTGGAAATCTGGTGCCAGGAAGACCAGAAACCCATTACAAGGTATGCTATTCTAATGAATGACCTGGTTGACATCAGTCAGGACGTGGGTTTCTTGAGACGTGAAGACATCATCACCGGCAAGCTTGCAAACGACGATGAGATCATTAAGATTACAATGACATATTGATATATTAAGTCCATGATGTGACACTCATGGTTTACAAGTGAAATTGAATAAAAGTAAGTTCTTGGCTTTGAACATAATTCAGAAAGAAAAAAGTACAAATTAAATTTGTTTTCAACTATACTTACATTGTTTTCCTTTTCATAAGACCTCTTTTTTAATTTTGTTTTTGTTGTCCAAGAGATAATGCAAAGGTCATGTTACGCTTATTATATTTGAGAGATAATGTTTCTAATTTTACTTTTAGGATTTAAAAAAAAATCCCAATTTTATTGTCAATATGATTCTAGAATTTATAGTAACAATTAGGCTTGCATTAATAGATTCATTATTTTCATCATATCCAAAAACTTTCGGAAAAAGACGTTAGTTCCACATGCAATTATTTTGATTGAATTTAACATTCATCCTTTCCATATTTTAGTTACTTCCATGTAGTGATGTTGCTTCATAGCTTAAGATGCATGGTAGATACAATAATTGGGCATGATAGATACAATATTTGGACATAGTAGATCTATTCAAAGCTCTTCAATTATCTATTTGGGTATGCCTAATGTATAAGTTTCTTATAGGAAGGTAGTAATAATAGCAGCCATCTTGCTCCTAATATCTTCTCCAACAATGTCCTCCACATATTGAAAATATTACACCAAGTCAATTCAGATAGAACCAACATAACTATTGTCTACAAAAATGTAACGCTTGCTGAAGCAAAATTTTCATAGAGAAGATGGATGCATTATTCTCCCAAGTATAGTGAGCTTGATTTTGGTTTGAAATTTCCTCAGGGATGATTGTAAGTATACTCTCATCATCTTCATAGGAGTCAAAATGTATACAACTAACATTCACCTCATCAAAATAATTATTTATTTTTAATAATTTATCAATTTCATCTACAATTCACTCCATTAGTTATGTAAAGAAAATAAATTATCCATTTGCACCTATTAATAATTTAAATAAATTAAATCCACTTTCCCACTGAATTATTAAATTAAATAAATTAAATCATAAGTAGGAGGTATTTTCCACATTGTGTCAAATTGTGATTTTGCTATTAGAATTCAACGTGTAGTTTTTACAAATCAAACTCATTGACCCATATTTCATTAAAGCATGTTTTTCTTACAATCTTATTAACCTATTTTAATTACTAATAGAAACTAATATATAAATTATAAATTTCTAATATAAAGTCGTTGCTGCTTTGAATGAAATAGACCCACGAACCTCTAGTTTAGCCTTGAAAGATGTCACCCTTTGAACGTGCTTGTTTGGCCTAATAGAATAAAAGGTTTTCGGGTCATTTCTCTTGTCTGTCATTGAACAAACAGGACCCCTGGATGTTTTTTAATTGCAGACTATACCAAGCTTTTCATTCCAACTGTTGTATACCTACTTCAATTCATTTTTCGTGTAATATCAAGACTGGTGTGAGATTCCAAGTGCCTATCCCCCTCCACGAGCATCTTGCACGGAAAATGAAAGCACAAACCAAATTATTCATTTTATTTGTGACTGACATTTATTTAGGGAAATCAAAGCCATGAGTGAAGGGATTAAGTGAAGGGATTAAGAAAGTTTGTCTTTGGCATTGACTGTTAGGCCAGGATTCGAGATTATGTCTTTGGCATTGACTGTTAGGCTAGGCAAACATTTTTCTAAGATTTACAATTTTTAATATGACTCAAATTAAGTTGTATTAGTTTATATAGGTCGTTTTATTTTAATAATTTGGTTTGAAAAATTATATTCTATGATATTAGTTTGATTTGATGATTGTGATTGATTAATTTAAAAATAACTATATGAATTAAAATAATTTTATGGTATCCAATGTATGTGTCTAGAGTAGGTTCAATTCATTATATTTAATAAAAAAAATTGAGGATGCTAGCAAAGCTTGTGGAATTTGACTATACATCTATCAATTGAATTTAGTTAAGAGTTTCTAAAATCATTAAGAGGCGGTTTTAATTTAATTGTTTAGTTTGGGAAACTACAACTTATACTATTAGTTTGACTTGACGTTTGTGATTGATTAATTTAAAAATAATTTTATGGATTAAAATAATTTTATGAGATACAATACATGTGTTTAGGGTAGGTTCAATTCATCTTATTGAATATTTATTTAGAGGATGTTAGTAAATATTGTGGAATCTGACTTTACACCTATCAATTGAATTTGCTTAAGAGTTTCTAAAATCAAAATTTTCAACATATCTTTTTTTGCATACTCTTCAATTATTATAGTCCACAAGAATGTGTATCTTTGAGGCACTCTCTCAAACAATTCATGTAACTTGTCTATCCTTCTAATATTTTGAAATATTAAGTCACCATTTCTATTATGTATTGGTGTACAGCATGAGTTTGATTCAAGATTATTCTAGACCCCTTGATCCTCAATGGAAAGTCTCATCTTGTTTAAGATCAAGACAAACATTAGTGCAAATTGTTTGAAAGAATTTACATAATCAAATTCATTCTCCATGTAAATATTAGTTCATGTTAGCTATTGCTTGCATACTTGAATAGTTTTTCAAGATATCACACCTTATAAAATAATTTAAGAATTCATATTTAAATAAATAATTCCTTGATTATTCTTTAGTATGAAACCATGAGTCAAGTTAAATTTTTGCTTTAAATAGCGTTTAATACAATTCAATTTAATATTATACCAATCATTAGACAAATGCCTATTACCATAAAAGAATTACAATCAAAATCTCATTATAGTATTTAGTTTAATAATTTGTGAGTCTTGAAATAACTACTATCAAAATCGTATCTATCCCAAAACTAAATTTTTGATTAAAACTAAATACAACAATGTATCATATTGGAGTAGCATTGAAATAGATGATCTTCTAAGAAGTCTCATTTAATCTTTGAGAACATCACCTAGATGTAGTGAATGCTTAATAGATCATTCATACTCATGAAAGATAAATTCTTGCAAATCACTATTCATAAAATATGAATTAAAAAAATATAATTAAATCTCACTAAAACATCATAAAATAGATATGAATGTTAAATAGGTAGTATGAATGTTAGTTGCTAAATTCTTACAAAACACTATTCATAAAATATGAATAAAAAAATACAATTAAATCTCACTAAAACATCATAAAATAGATATGAATGTTAGTTGCTTGTAAATAAAAAATATTAAAAGCTCGATATACAGGCACATTTACTACAACTTTGATGCTTACTAACTCTACAAATAAATTTCATACAATTGACCGTAAATCTACCAATAAGTGATTTTAGCTTTATTTAAAGAATATCATAAATAAATTACAATGATTTGTGTTGCGTGGAACAAGTAATCTTTCACCTCTACACTATTTTTTAGAAGAAATTTGCACAACTTCAACTTTTTTTTTAGAGTGCGGTCCCATGGAGGGGCTTGAGGATCTATTTTCAAGGAGCAAGCGGCCCCATGAAGCAAAAAAAATTATGCTACAAGATTAATTGAAATCTTTGATAGCAGCCCCTACCTTTTAGGATTGCAAATTTCAGCCGGTGAAATTGTCCCTATAACTTATTTTTTTTTTTTGCCACTTGTCTATCAACTTAAATTTTAAATTCTTAAAAGAAAATAAAAATAAGATCATTTTTATTTATTTATTAATTTTTATCAAATACTCTAGTTCATTCCATAAATTTTGGAGCTCAAACTTTTAAGCTGAATTGTAAAATTAAATTTATAGGACCACCAACTTTAATATATTCCTAAAAAAATTCAGACAACATCCACTGAATTATTTTAGAAAGCCCCCTTCATAAGACCTTACCCTTACCCAGAGCCCCCGTACCTAGATTACAACTCGTTTCAGCGACTTTAATGAGCGTCGTACCTAGATGGGCAGTGTGCGATCCAACGTGAAGATTCCTCCTCCACCACCATCTTGTTCGCACAAGGAAAGCACAAAGCAATAATTCACTTCATTGTTGAGGACATTTTCAGCTACCATGACTTGAACATTTCTGTGAAGATTCACTACTACATCAAGGGGGTATTTAAGATAGTTTTTAAGACAATATTTGAGTATATTGTCTTAAATTGAGACAGAAAAAAAGTTGTTTATTGTCTCAAGTATTGTCTTTAAGGGGGTGTCTCTATAAAGACAATATAAAATTGTCTCTATAAAGACAATATGACATAAAAGTATTTTTGTCTCTTTAAAGACAATATGAAATTGTCTCTATAAAGACAATATGACATAGAAGTATTTTTGTCTCTTTAGAGACAATTTCACGTTTGTCTCTTTAGAGACAATTTCACTTTTGTCTCTTTAAAGACAATAGTTGGGATTAAAGACATTGTCTCTACAAAGACAATATGTAAAAATTGTTTCTTTAGAGACAATATGTAAAAATGTATTAAAAAAATAAACAATTCAATGTTTTCAAATTCTCGTCGTCCTCCTATTTGTTGGAGTTTTTATTTTTTATTTTTCAAATGCGATGGAAAATTATAATAGAAATTATCAATGATTTTGAAGTTGGAACAATGAACAGTTGTCGAATACACAAAGCATAATGTTCATAAAAAACAAAGAAAATAATGCATCCTAATCCAAATTCATAAAGTAAATGCCAATAAGTATTTTTTTATTTATAGTTTATAAACTTGTTCATACAATCATAAGCAACACGTACGTCATAACATGACATACACAAACGATTCATTTCTAGGAAAGAGAAAATGTTAATATTTTCCTAAAAGCCATTGGAATATACCCAACTACCAGCATAACTCTTTCGAGCATGGCAAGGTAGCTTGACAAAGAGTTGACTCAATTGTCTGGACTGGACAATTTTGCTTCAGAATGGGAACTTTCTTCTTGCATGCTTATGTATGGTCCTCTCAAACGCTGATAACTTTTCATTGTAACAATCCACTAAATCATGTACTTTGTTATTGATGAACGACAAGATTTCCAAATCGTCTTTGAGCATAACACAACCTTTCAAGATTTTGATATGATTTTGGAGAGAGTTGAATTCTTCCTTTAAGATAATCAATACGGTGAAAGCAAAATTTTCCTGCAAGCAAACAATATTAGATTTAACAAGTAAATCCATTTGCATTATTCATTTAAAGAACCACAAATCCACAAGTCTCTACACATTAACTGAAAATAATAAATCTGCAAATCAAACCCCAAAAAAATATCCAATTATAAGCAACCACTACACTAGTCATTTGATAGCCCAAAAGTGAAAATATGTGATCCCAAAAAACTTTCACAAATATTTTCTTTCATATAACTTACTGCTCAAGCTGGGCTGCAAACTGTGCAATTTTAAGTTGGCACTGGTTAGCCGTACTAGTAACTTCTTCACCTTGATAGAGCCCTGCAACTCGCTCAAACTATTCCAAAGCCAATTCCAAAGTTTCTTCAACTTCATATATTTCACTGAATTCCTATAGAAAACAATATTTTGAAGTACATTGGAAATCTAAATTATGGAAATTGACTTCTAAATTTCCAAATCAAAATCTGGTTGATGACCTCCAATATCCCAATTGAAGTATAAAACTCTAGAAACCAATAGATCTAATAGATACATGAAATTCTAACTTTATAAATTATAAACAATAAAATTCTGCTTAGACACAACCAACACACAGAACAACCAAAACTCTCAGGTAAGCCAATTTCAATTATGATGCTAAAGTAAATCAATCACAGAAAAAAAACTAAACAGACAAGGAAAATCTCTATGAAATTTAGTGTAATGAAGAACAATTTAGAAGCTGTGATAGTTTTAGCATAACAAGGAGTACAATACAAGAAACAGCTATGAGAAGAAGTACCAAGAACTGGAAGTTACAGCCATCTCCCACTTTAAGAAAAAGACACAAAATAATGGACTGGAAAGAGAGGACAGCCATAGTAGTGCCAAAACCAGTGTTGACCTTAGAAACTACTATCTTTGGGTCACCATTCAAATTCAAGGAGAACTGTTTGGTCTTTGCTCTATCTATGACCCCAATCACCTCTTAATATGACCTAAGTTTGGAAATGGATGAGGTATAACTCACCATTATAGATTGGGTTCTCAAGGGAAACTTTAACATGGTTGAATACTCTTTTGACATATGTTGGAGTAACAACTCACACTTGTCTTGAGTTAAATTTGGTGCTTCTACATCTTAGCCCATAATTCTTTGGGTGTTTTTAACTCATTCACTAGATTTGTATAAATAGTTAAAATCACCATTGGTCCACTTGGAGTAATCGTAAAGATAGATTCTTCAAAAAATGAGTAGATTAGACTACATTAATCTCTAATGGTTCAAACAAGTTCAAACTTAAGCACCCTTACCTAGATTAGAGTTCAAATGTTGGAATTGATTCTAGATAAAATTTGCATGCTAATAACACATTCTTCTTGCTCTTCAACTTGAAAGCAAATGTAAGACAACCTTTAGATAATTTATACTATAATTATTAACAATCAACAGATTAACATTCTAACATTAAAAAATGCCAGCATATTGTACTACCTCAGGATGCACAATTTCAAATGCCCCAATGCTCTTCCCTTTAAACATAATATTTGCTTGTCTACTAAGGAAAAACTCTGGCTCCTGCAATCAGAAAACATCAGAGCAATGTTATTTATAAATTTCAGTAAAGTGTTTATGCTAGATATGACTACTAGAATATTCAAAGAAAGTTCATTATCCTTTTTCCCCTATACTAATTAAACAAAACCATTTGAATCTTACATGAGATGGCCTTATATAATAGCCTGGGTTATCTCCAATTGAAACAAATGGTACATCGACAACTTCCATAATTTTGTCCACCAGACCATGAAGTACCTGCAGGAATCAACAAGTAAAACATGCAATGAGAAAATGCAGGGTATCTCAGACTTAATACTAAGAACTCCTTTTGTTCCCAATGCCTGAAAGCATAAAGGCCTTTCTATAGGATGAAATGATCAAATTTCAATTTTATAGTGTAACAAATTTATTTCCAGTCAAGAGGAGTTCCATTCATTCAATTGTTTAAAACAATGAAACAAAAAAGTATCTGTCATATTAGACATAAAAATATATTTAATGCTCTTCAAGAAAACAAATCCTATGACAGATATATATAAACAACAGAAATAAATGACTGAAAAGATAAAATAGGAAAGCGGGAAAACAATTCAATATTTGAAGTATTTCAACATGAATTATAAGAAACACCCCTTAATTGATAAACTTACATATGAGACCTCTCATTGGTAGTCAAAGTCAGACCTCAAACCTCACCATAGGTCATTCACCCCCAGAGCATGAACTTGAGATGAGGGGGGCCGGCCAGTGACATCATCCTTGCTCTTGCCTTGGGTCTTCACAAGCCCATGTCCAAGAGTTGAGGTGCAAAGTTGGAGTTCCTAACTTTAAAGGACTGGTAAAAGCAGCCAAATGAAGAAACAAATATATCTCTTCAACCAAGGTGTTAGCTTATATTTTAGTTCTCAAGGATGAATGGGAGTGAAAAAATTAATTCTGCAATGAAGTAGTATGACGAGGAATTATCATGAAAAGATTGATTAGCTTCAAGAAACCTCTTAGCAGTTCATCTACAAGTGACTCTTCAGGCTAGCAATCACCAAGCCTACCAATAATAATATTGATTCTGGTAAAGTTAGTAATATTGTTTCCATATAGAGATATAGAGATATTGTTCAAAAGTGATAAATAATTCTCTCAATGACACTTTTATATTACATCCACTCACAAAAGTGATAAATAATTGTCCTATTTTTATTGAAATAGGATCAACTTCGAATGTTGAAACCTTTGATATTGAAGAACAGTTGTTTTCTGAGGTGTAATTTGCAGAATTTAAATCCATATGGTTGCAGGTATTTAAAAGTATGAAATTCTCATATAGGAATTGAAAGTCATTATAATGGGGAAGAAGATTGGAATGAGGTTCAGGAGAAGACCTGATAATCCTACACAGGGGAAGATGATCATTGGCATCTGTGTACCAATTAAGTGGCACCTTTTCCTTGAATGATACAATAATTATTTGTTTACATTTGCTATGATTTGGTATTTCCCTACATTTAAATCACCATCACATGCCAATTTTCACTATCTCGTGGACACTAGTATAATTTCTTAGACTCTTACTAAATAACTGAAGTACAATTGCAGGATTACAAATTGTACTTACCTTTGCTGGCTGTGCATCTGGATCAGGCACTAGAAGATGATAGAATTTCTTATCCCCACAAACAAAAGCAAGGTGTATAGTTCTCAAGGAATTAAAATTAGAAGAACCAGTAAGAAGAGGACTGTTTGAAGTTTGCATTAGCTCATCTTGCAACTCATTAATGCGTTTCAGGAGCTCCTTCAAATACTGAACAGCATCCCCCAAAATTGACGCCCTGTCCATCTGCTAAACAAGTAAAGCAGTTCTATTTACTACATAGAAAAACTCTCAAATATAAGATAAAACTACTTCTACAGCTATAAGAACCAAATCACTATAATGTGCAGAAAATCAATATAATAAGTATAAGCTATGTTGGAGAATATGTCCAAAGCCAAGCTTGAACTTTGTCATCTTAATAAGTATGATCTACGTTGGAGAATTTCTCTGTGATCAAGCTCAAACTTGGACATTTTAATAGACATGACCTAACATGTATGACCTCTTCTAGGGTATTGTTGCATAAATGATTTGGGTCAGCGGGGAATTCTGGTTCTCAGGGGTCTGTTTAATTTGGGGGAGAAGTCACAAAGCTAATTTTCATGAAAATATCAACTCACATTTGGGAAGTGGTTAATTTTTAGACGAACATTTAGCTTTTCCCGTGCAATCTAAACTTAGGGTTTCTACTAAAAATTGGAAATGCAGATCCAGGTGTTTTGTTTCCTTCCTTGTATAATAAGGAATTTTCCTTATAATTCTGATGCTCAAGTGATGCAAGTAAGATGAGTTAAATGAAAGAGCCAGGGAGCCCCCAAAATGCATGCATGACAGCAAGGAGTACAAACAGAATTATCTTTTATAACAGATTCAGTAGTGATATTTTTAGAAGATTTGAGTGCTTGATCAAGGAGCACACTTTCTGCTTATGTATAAGCTCTATATTCTTTATATCCTGTAAATAGCAGGATGCTAAAGCAGTATGTAAAATAATGTCAGATTTACAAAAGAGAGCAGGACTATCATCAGTAGAATTCAGAAAACAAGGCAGAATTTAATAATAATAGCATTTTCTATAAGCGATTTTAGAGGAAATTCAGCAAAATTGAGCAATTTAGAAGTCATGATCTGTAAAAAACAACATTAGTCTCATTGTGCAGAATTTCTATTGTTGGTCATTGCAATGTAGCCTGCAACATGAGAGAAAGTTAAAAGCTAGCGACTAATTTCAAATCACTAGGATGTCAATAAGCTCTTTCAAGAAAAAGTAAATCATCATATAAGTGTCCATAAGTTCAGATAGCTATAAATGCAATAACAGGTACTGCAGTGAATTTACCTCATCTTTGATGTTAGCGTGTGGAATAAAGATGAGAAAGACTACACTGTGCAACCAACTGGAGGATGAAGCCTGCTCTTGGACATGGCTATCGAGCCTTATGGCATTGTCCTGGTAATGGCAAGAATCAAATAATAGTTTCCATTACCCATTGAGGCATACCCCTGAACATGCAAATAATGATTATAATTATTGCTACATAGAAAGCACATTAAAAACTATTCATTGAGGCACACCCCTGAACATGCAAATAATGATTATGATTTTTGGTAGACAGAAAGTACATATTGATATTGTAAGGATGTCAAATGCAAATGAATGCTGGTACAATTTAGTAAGTCAGGGTGGCAGGGTTGAGATCTAGTTTGGTGAAGACTACGGTCTGATGCTTAGTAAGTTAAAATTGCAAAGAGGCACTTCTTCCATCAAAAGTGCATCATAGGTGTTAAAAGACTACAAACTCACTAATCATTATAATCTGTTCAAACCTAAATCTTTCATAGAAACTACACAATTTTAAGCTTTCCATATGCATCAAGGTGTCTCGCATATTGATTTCAAACTGACCTGGGTGCAATTTATCAGAAAATCTTCTCCACAACACACATTTTATGAATAATTCTATGTAAGAAGATGTTATAGTTGTAGTTGAGATTATCTTCTAAACATTTTCCATTATTGATATGATGTTTCTGCATTGTACCCTTGAGCTAACGAGCTTAAAGATTATACTTGTTGAGTCAAAGACCAAAACTCTAGGATCACCCTTTTCACAAAGATACCTTGTAGTTTGAAAACTGCAATAAATAAAATATAATAAAGATCATCAGTGGTGCATCCTATGAGATGTGCAAGAGTATTCAAAGTTTTAAATGCTTACCATCAAAGTTTTAGTATGTCACACTTTGAGGCAGCCATTGATAGATTCATTGGTGGTCTGGAGAAGAAAAATAAGGTAATTAGCCAGGAAGAAAGGAGAACTGTTGCATATCATGAATCAGGTCATGTAGTAGTTGGATGGTTCTTGGAGTATGCAGAGACACTTCTGAAAGTAACAATTGTCCCTCGAGGTATTGTAGCATTGGGATTTGCTTAGTAGTTTCCAAATGAGAATCTTTTAATGACTAAGGAACAGATTTTTGACAGAACTTGCATGATACTTGGAGATCGTGCTGCCGAACAGGTTTTGTTGGGAAAATTTTCAACTGGAGCTCAAAATTTCACCATTCTATTACATGACTTACTCATCATCCATAGAAAGAGTAAAAATAAAATCCTCTTGACAGAATTTGCGCTATCATTTTAACATAATTTATAAGAGGACTAAATCATTTTAATAGATACCTTAGTAAATCATGAAAAGCTAATGTTTTGTAACTCTAGACTAAACAAAACTAGAGGTCTGAACAAAATTCTAGTTTACATCTTTAGAAACACCATTTATCTCAAACAGTGAAAAAAGATCTTATTTTTTTGTTCTCTGATTGCAGTATCTGTTGTATGGGCCCTTGAGAGTCAAGGCAATAAATGCCAATTTCTATGGAGATCACGGAGGAGACAACTGGTGCTCTCACATCTTACTAGTTTCTCTTCTTAGATGTACAATTTGTCAGCTATGGACCACTTACAGCAACATGTATTGCCTGTCCAGTAGGCATAAGATTAGCAAAAAAGATCCTGAGTTTGATCAAATGGACGGAGAATGGGACTGGGATATAATTTTTGTAAAATCTAATATCATACATAGTTCATCACTCAAAGAGTAGATCATACAAGAATTGCAATTGGATAAGTTATTTTATTTTCCAAATATCATGGAATACTGTGACTAAAGAAACAGAGTTAGTAGTGTAATATTGGTGTTAGTAAAGAATAATCATAGAAAGCAATAGTGAATTGTAAGGATGACTCCCATGATTTTACAGGGACAACTACATCATATTGCAGGCCTTCATGGCCACTGCAGCACATTATTACTTACCATTTCTGAGCAATCTCCCTGCTTGGAATGCAAGGGGACTGCTCTACGTGGCCATTCTCCATATGGGTCCAGCAGAGGCGTTGTACTACTAGCTGCACTGTGCATTTCACACAGACTTTCTCTTCAAGCACTATCATTTTCTCCACCATGCTTCCATTACTGTTCGACCACAGACAAGTAAGTTTATATCAATGGACAACTTTCTCTGTTCCATTTGTTTGTAAGGCCTTTAACTCATCTGGGTATTCATTATTTTGTATGGGTGGATGTTGTTGCAGCTGGGACAACTACCTTTCTGGAGCACATTGTTTTGGCATTGATAATGGCAGTACCCATTGTAGGAGCGAATTGTCTATGCAACATACAAAAGGGAAATTTGACTGGAAAATTAAATACACATGCTGGATTTTAATCTTAGTCAATCTTACGTGGGAGTGTAGATGAGATATCTATATTTACTGTCTGTTCTTTGACTTGCTTAGATTTATGGGCCACTGTAACAGAGTTAAAATTGTGCATGGAATGTCCCATCTAAACTCTTGCAGTGTTATCTATTCTATATTTAATGTTTGATCTAAACACTTGCAGGTTTGACGGGAGCTAGGAATAGGGAGTCATGTCTACCTAGGGTTCAAACCAATGATAGTCCCTATATTCCATTCTTTCAAATTCATGAGTCAGTAAATGTTCAGTGCATTAAATGTGTAGAAAGTGAATTTTTTCCTGAGCTGATCTTACAGTTCTGACAAATCTTTGATGAAACTACACTCTTAGTCTAGCAGTCCTCTCCTGTTGGTATAGAATTACAACCCTCTCTTTGCTTGGTGGAGTAGTCCTTTTCTCTCTCTTCATTGGTTGGTTAAACCTCTCATTTGGTAAAGTTACATATGGTTGATATTTAAAGAGGAGTGATAAAAGAGAATATGTTGATTTTGTAGTAAGGGAGTGGAGGAGATAAAATGACACTTCTTTATGGAGTGCTCAATCAACAGTGACATCCATATAAACCATGAAGACACCTTATTTGAGGAGACAAAGCTGAACAAAACTGTAACATCTTGATCAAAATTCACTGCAGAAGATCTGATTTCAAAAGGAAATTACAAACATTATAAGACTTTGATACTAGAGTTGTGTGCTACTCTTAAATTTCATGTACCTTTATTAAAATATTTTATTCATTCATTTACTTATTATATTAGATTTCAGTTCTTTGGTTGTTTAGTCTTTTTGTACAATACCTCTCTTAACTTATTGTATTAGATTTCAGTTCTATTATTCTTTATGATTATTTATGGGAGAACAGTGGTCTCCCAAATCATTTCTAGCATTTCTCTCCCTTCTTCCTTTGGTCCATCAGTCCTCTCTCCTTTTCCGTTGGTCAAGCCCGCCCTTCATGGCATATGAATCACACGGATGATTAATTAAGTGTGATATTTTCAATAAGTTTTTCAGCAATCATATACTCTGAAAATATGAAATCTCTGATACCTACCCCTAATACTTACCCACAACTTAACTAGATAATTTTCTTGTTGATGGCATAGCAAACACATGATACGTTAAAATTTCTGCTACGCGAGTAAAGTTTTATATGGGTTTTTTTTAGGTCTATATCGCATTACTGAAATTTTCACTATATGATTATTGTACAGCTACAAGTATATTTTCAAACTATTGATGTTTTGTACATGTAATGATTAAATCTCATACTATTTACGTTTCTATATTACAAGGTTCTTCGCTAGGTGTGAGCATTGTCTTCAATCTTATTTGGATGTTGTCCTCATAAAAAGACTTGGTCTATTGGAAATATCAAATCATTGATGCATATACACACTTTTTGCAGGTACCACAGTCTTCATCACATAGAAATGGGTACAAATTATTGCCTATTTATGCCACTTTATGACCTTCTGTGGGGCACACTGAACTCAAAATCATGGAATCTCCAACGATCCATGTCTGCAAGTAAGTCTGTCTAAATTCCATTACACCTCACGTAATTGTAGTGATTATATTTTACTCTTGTGGAGCAAAATCATGAATATATGTTATACAACTTGTTAAGCAGGGCAAGTTAATAGGGTTCTAGAATTTGTATTTCTGGCACACATAGTGGATGTGCTTTCGTCCCTTCACATACGCTTTCTTCTCATGTCCCTAAGATTTTATGACATTGGCGATATTTTTAAAAGGCATTTTTTTGAAATGTGATCCACTAAGCCTAACCCTACAAGATTAATGGTCCCAACCATACCCTAAACACTCAAAAGAAAATTAAGACATGGCCACCCTAAAAACCCACAAGAAGGTTGTAGACAATTACAAAGAAAAGATATTATTTGCTGCATATATTCTTTAGATTTGAAATCTAAGGCAAACAATAAACATTCTGTTTCACAATAATAAAGAAATGGCACCTAAAACATTCTATTTGGTTAAACATCTAGATCCTGTAGTAATAGAAATTTTCCATCTTTGATCAAAGAAATTTTTAACCGAACTTTTCATATACATTTTATGTCTTACATTTTTGGAGACGGTATCATCTATTTTTTCAAACGATGGCCTAATTAATTAAACTCCATTTTTTTTCAATTTTTTTCAGAAACACTTCTGCTTACTGTTAAAAGCTCCTTTGGAATCCTTAAAAAAAATGCTTTATTATTTCTTGGGTTTACCTTAATATGGTTTTTAACTATATCAAATTTCTTATTGGCAGAGCATTCATTGGCATTTACCATTCGCAAGATTTCTCTCACACATAACTAATGGTACTCCTTCTGTGCTACTGAATGTAATTGGTGGTCTTTGCTGGAGAACTTGGTGCGTTCAATCTTAGCAGACATCAATGGGAGTTGATCTTATGGACTAATTGTCACTCTGAGTCTAGATGAAGATGTTGATTTGGAAGTTCATTGATTCCTCCAAATTTTGATGTAATGAAAAATCTATATGTAATATTAGAACCTCAACCTAGATTTAATTCTCTTGAATTAAATAACATCAGAAAAGAAATGTTGGACTAACCGCCACACCTCTGAAAGTTGATCTGTAGACTAACTGTCACTCTGAATCTAAATAAAGGTACTGATTTGAAAATCCACAGACATCTACAAATTTTGATGTAACAACAAATCTATACCTAAAATAATTTGCAGGCCATAACCCAAAAACACAATTCAATCAACCGAAAGGACATCTTGATGAGACTTTCATAAATTCAGTGTACAAGTCTGAACAAAATTAAATGAATTTATTTCTAGATATTTGAAGACATGTCCTAATAATCACTTGTAGACACATAGTAAAAACTAAACCCTATTTGGCCTCTAATTGCTTAATAGGAAGAATTTTGTCAACAATAATCACTGAGAATTTAATCTTTATTTTCCAAAACTTCTATTCTAAGAAGATGTTTATCTGAAGATGTTAATTGAAATTTAAAACATAAATTGTAGAAACATCAGTAGAATTTCTTTCATACTTTCTTGTAGAGCAGAATAAGAAATCTGAAACAACACAGAAAATATCCTACTCTGCTATCTATTTGCCAATCATTTGTTTCCTAAGGTTCTCTAAAAAAATAAATTAATGATTTGAGTAAGAACGGATGAACAATTAAAGCTAACATAATGTCACCGTAAAATGTATGATACCATCCATGTAAGATCCTAGAATGCGATTGTTTTCCCATTTAATTTATATATATTCTAGAAAATACCCTAATACCCTTTTCAATCAAATATATACATAGTACATGCTCCTTCACCATGAGGGAAAATCAGATTGTACTATACTTTCTTTAGCTTCTAAATTCACATGTTGAAGTGGAAATTTGGCATGTGCATGGTGACAACAATCTAATTTGAAACAAGTTAAGGCCGAGAAGAAGTTAAGGGAAGGTGAGATATATGGATCGATCATAAAAGAGGTAAATTTCACTAGCATGTAATTCATATCAATTCATTTACACAATTCCTTCGAAGTACATGTGTTTAATCAACACACTACCAAATTTTTCTGACATGTAGAGTAGAAAATACTACAATACATCTAATGAGCTAGGAAAATCTGTACCGTGTTTTTTAAGGTCCTTTACTACTATTGCTTGAAGTGAATATCTAAACAATTTCCTAATCAGAGAAGCAAACAATATTATGAAACGGGTTTTAAGGAATAAAATATTTACAATAGAAGTGCTTTGAAACTTGAAGCTAAGCCAAGTCAGATCAAAATAAAAATGGAAATGAGTTGAGGTTTTCCATTAAATGAGAAGTTACTGCACAACGATACTAGACTCATCAATCTCAAGATGTTGAATGCTGGTGATCTTGTCAACATTTCTTGTTTCAGAGATTTATCAGAAGTGACATAGTAGTGCATCTTTTGTGACCATGCTTCACAAAATGCAATTGTGGTTCTTGTTAGTGTATCATTACGATACATGAGTTGTAATTGGCATTTGAAATGGATAACATATCATGATGGTTCACTTGTATTCTACTTGAATTGATAAATTACATGTTTACTACAGAATTGATTCTCAATCAGTCATCTCCATTCATAGATTCTAGGCTCAGCACTTGTGCATTGTGCACATTTTCCATGTACAAATTTTGAATATAAATGGAACTACATTTTCTCAGTTGCAAATTGCGATCTTGTTGTTGGAAAAAAAGCATCAAAAGGGCAATATGAAATATATAGATACACTTGATTTTTGGTGGAATATCATTTTTGGGTTCAATTAGGCCTTGGTTTTTGGGAAGCTATGAAATAAAGTGGAGAGAACCAGAAGGTTAAATATGTATGTCATGCATTGTTTCCACCTGCTTTATTTAATAAAACAATGCCTCATTTTATTCAGAAAAATGCATAATTACTTTTAGGTTGAGAGCATCATACAAGAGGAATTTGTAGGTTTTTCACACAGAGACTGTGCTTAAAGCTTGTTTTACATCTTTTCCCCAGAAGTGAAGGTAAGAGTAAGAGTTAAAATGGTGTTTAGAAGTCATTAATTATAGTAACATAATGGAAGCCATCTCTGGAAATGGTAATACAAATAGTATGACATAATGGAATCCACTTCTAAAAATGTTTAATGGTGGAAGGTCTTTCTGTGGCTCCCAACACTTGGGGACCTCTGTTCAAGAAGTGAAGGTAAGAATCTGCTTCGTTAAAATGGTGTTTAGAAGTCAATAATAATAATAATAATAATATAATGGAATCTGCCTTTGAAAATGGTGTTTACTGCTTATAAGGTCTATTAAGAATGGTACCTCTGAAAATGGTGACCTCTATTCCAGAAGAATCTATCTTCGTTAAATGGTGCTTAGAAGTGTTAATAAGTATAATGTAATGGAATCAACTCTTTCTGAAAATGGTGCATAGAAGCCTATTAACAACAATAGAAAAAATAGACTCCCAGCAGATGGTTTGTGTCCCTGAACTTTCAATCAGTAATGTTTCATTAAGGTAAAACCAAAAAATGTAGACATTATTTATTTCCATAGCAAGAGTAATCAATGCTGCACACAGTAATAGCTCTCTGAGAATCTAGCAAAAGTGCTTACATTCCCATGATAATTGATATGGTTACAACTTGTGAATCCTGACTGATACATAGTTTAAGATTTAGTGAAGTCCAAAGACATGGACATGGGAGGCTTATCACAGATATAGAAATAACATCTTTCATTGGGCTTATCATAGATATAATAGAAATAACATCTTTCATTGATAGTGTAGGCTTCTCAATCTCAAAAGTGCCTTGTTATATGATCATTTGTTCATTCAAATTACTGGCAGATCTATCAGATGCCAGGGAATGGGAGAGGTGGGAGGGGGTTAGTGAAGAATTTTTTAGGAGTTTTTATAATTATGTCGTTCTATGAATTTTGTGTGGTAGGCAAACATAGAACTTAAGGTTTCAAAATTTTAAGTTTTTGGTCCAATAAGTTTTTGTAGTAATAAAGAATGTTAAAAAATACTAAAAATAGAAAAATTATTCCTAAACATATTGCGATTGTAAATTAGATGTGATCTTATTCTGGTCACCATGCATGTATGTGCACAATCACAGTGTATGGCTGAAGGTAAACAAAAACTTCAAAAGTGCAATATGGCAATTGACTGGCCACTTACGTGGAATTAGCTAGAGAAAAATTGAGGATAGTGCAAAGGCTAAAAAATGTTAGCATACAGATAAGGAAAAGGAATAATAGTGCAATGTCCACCATTATTTCAATCTATGAGCAATGTTGAATTCTTGCCTTTAACATTGGGATCAACAGTGCTTATTTTAATTCTACCATAGAAGTTCTCAGTTCTATATTATGTGGTTAAGTATTACTCAGAAGATCAACTAATCAGGTTTATAACCTCTTTTATTTTAAGATAATATCTCTTTTCATCACAAGCATTTTAGTTTAAGCATTAGAATAGGGAAGCCAGCCTAAATCTGGAGCTTGCTCTAAACTCAAACCACTCAAAGTAATTCATTGTCACAGTCTTGCAGTGGACTCATTTATCAGACAATTGAACATGTGAGCAAGTCTGACATGCTTATAACCTACAACTATCCAAAACCTTTTTTTTACTGTTAAATGTTTCCACCTTAGCTTATACAACATATTTACCTATAGACATGACCAATAGATGAAGGATAAACCCTATATTAAAAAAAAACCAAAGGAAAAGTCGCATACCCTCCTCCTCCTTTTCTGCCTTGCCCCCAATTTGCTTAAAACGATGGGCTGCCTGAAAGAAAGGAAATAAAAAATTTAAGCAAGGTGTGTGCTTTAAACTATGCCTTATACAAGAGCAACGACAGTGGCATGTAACTTACCCTTACAGCTTGAGCACGGGCTCTGATGATGCCTATTGTTTCTTCCCCTTGTTCTTCCCTTTTAAGATTTAATGTATACCTGAATCGCCGAGTTGCATTCAAGGCTAATGTTGCTTGCTGCATATAGAAAAAACTAAACATTTGTTAGAAACATTAAGTGATTTAGAAAAGATAAAATCAAGTGTATCTTTGCTATTATACTTATAGCATTCGGGATTTGGCTATAGGTGAAAAATACTGTAAAGGGCATAAAAAAATTGGAAGATCATGTCCACTGTTGAGACACCTGGATTTGAAATATAAAGATGTTGAGTAGCACTAGTGTCCTTCACTTGGTTGTTGTTCTGGCAGAGGGTACAATGGTGTCAACTAGCTTGCACAAAAAATTAAATTGCAAAACTCAGGAAATGCCTACTACATATTATTTCACAAGAAAATGGAAAATGACAGCAAAACTAGGAAACTTTTATTGGGTATTTCAAAGTAAAAGGGCTTCAAACAAACAACAAAATTAAGTTGCAAAGTTCAGAATAATTGCATTGGGCATTCTCAAACACACCTTGCGAGGAAGATAAATGGAGAGTTCAACAGGTCTCACAGATTTTGTTTCTGGCGAGCAGGCCTCTGGTTGTTGGGGACACGATGGAATCTATTGGACATTTGTACTTGCAAATTCAGAGCAAAGGGGTAAGATTGAAAACTTGATGCGAGATTAACATTGAATGCAATCCAAAATTGTCCTTAAAATATTTATGCTGAGCGAAAAAGCAATTTCTCTCACCTCTCAGGGAAGCCAAATAGTTTCTTTGGAGGCACTTTGACATTAGGAGGAGTAACCTTATTACTGGCATCCTTATTATTCCTTCTAGCCACTATGTTCTGATGCCCTGCATTCTTCTCTGTCAAGACATTTTCCGCTTCCACCATTATCTTCTGGGGTGTTTCTCCCCTCCTCTCCAAATGTGGGGACACTTCCTCTCCACAAGGCAAGTTTTCCATCCATCAATAAATTCTCAAACACCCACCTTAATGTGCAAACAGACCTGGCAGGAGACACCATGTATATTTGCCCGCCGCAGCTCTGGGCACGTCAATTTCCACTGTTATATCAATAAATATGTGCACCTGAGGATCTGGTTTTCAGGTTTTTTTCTTCCCTTTCCTTATTAATTGAAGATTGCTTAGCTTATTAGCTTGGGACAATTTACAACCCTGCCTTTTCATTGCGTCCTGCAGACCAGCAGCCACGTCTCCACAACCTGTTACCTGCCATTCGATTTTCGTGTGCTCTTCCCTTGAAACGGTAGATCGGCTTTGACAACCTTCTGATAACCTCCGGAGCACCAACCATAGGCCGACAGAAATGCCAAATAAATTTTTTGGCCTAAAAAAGGTGCATCTTTGACCACATAACTGAGGAGTACATAACAAATCTGAAAAAAACTGCATTTTTCATTAGCTGTTCATGAATAGTTTATTCACTGTTTAATGATAGAAGCCTCTAAAAATGATCTAGTTTACAACGAAAGGGCAAACAGCAGCTCACACTATATACTGTGATGCTCGGTGGGGCGAGTGATGGAAATAAGCGCCCTTCAAACATTCCTCGACCTTCGCCTATCATGTTCTCCATCCCCTGCTCAAAAATGCCCTCGACCTTCGCCTATCTTGTTCTCTATACCCTGCTCCAAAATGCATGTCGAATGAAGGAGGGAAAATGAATGAGAGGGAAATAAAAAAAATATTTTAGAAAAAGGATTTTTTTTTATTGTCTTAATTTAAGACAATTAGGAAATTAAAAATATAATTTAAACATAAAATGTATATTTAAGACAAAATTAATCTTTTGTCTTAAATTAATGTCTTAATTTCCTCCTTTATGTAGTAGTGATTTACTTAGATGGCAAATATGAACAACAAAGAAAGATAAAATTTTGATGAAGATTCGTGGGTCGTTGAAGTCGAGTCAAGTTTAGAGGGGGAGATGAGACCAGAAAAAATCCGTGATTGCCTGATTCATACTGTCCCAAAGCCTCTGTTGAGAAAAAGCCCCGTGGAATTCTATATTCCTCAAGTCATCTCCTTGGGTCCATACCATTTTCCACAAAAATATGCACTGGATGTTGACATGAAGCTTCTCAAGTCAGAAGTGGCAAGAAAAATGCACCTTCAACTCACCTGGAAAGGTGGTTTAAAATCGGTTGTAGAAGAGTTTATGGAGAAAGAGGTCCAGGTTAAAATAAAGGAAAGCTATGCTGAAGAATTTAAGCTTAGCAGTAAAGCGTGTGCGTGGATGATAGTGAGGGATGCCTGTTTTGTTCTAGAAATTATCGACAGGTTCCGAGAAGATGAAGATAAAGAAAAAGGACTGTCGGTTTTTATTGATAGCATTCTAAACAGGGAACGACATCATCCCCTGTTGACAGAAATTGTGAAAGATATGCTCAAGATGGAAAATCAACTACCATTCTGGGTTTTGAAGAAAGTCAGGTTCGACATTTTGGGATCAAATGATGATATCTGGTTTGAATCGGCTCTAAAGAATCTATCCCCCATCAAAGTAGCAGAAGGGAGGAATCGGGAATACCACAAAGAATCTCATCTGTTGCAATTACTTCATGACTACATTGTTGACAGGCAAGTCCCCGCCTCCTCCAATCTCCAGTCAGAGAAGCTCATATCCTGCAATTGCTTTATGATCTTTCGCAAAATTAAAGAATTGATCTTGTACACAACTACATCCGGGTGCATTCGTATAAAATGGGTATTTAAACTTGTTTTATCTCCCGTTTTTGTCGTGTTGTTCATCTTGGGGGTAATATTTGTTATTTTGCAGTATATTAAGAAGCACATATTTGACACTCTGTACTCTCTTACGAACCGCCTATCCCCTAGGGAAGGGAAGACAGAAAAACATGTCCCCTCTATACAGGAGCTAATAAAGGGAGGAATGAAATTCAAGAAACTGGAGGGTGGAATTAGTCATATTAAGTTCAACAAGAGCAATTCGACACTGTATTTGCCTGAGTTCAAAGTAGATGAGAAGTCGCAGGTGATACTCAGAAATCTAATTGCCCTGGAGATCTGCTCCCATGAAGAGCAGAAACCCATTACAAGGTATGCCATTCTAATGAACGACCTGGTTGACACAAGTCGGGACGTGGATATCTTGAGAGTTGAGGACATCATCACTGGCAAGCTTGGAAATGACGAAGAGATCGCTCAGCTTTGGAATTCTATGGTGACGCCCACAGAAATACCCAGGTACAAATCTATGGCCGGGCTTAACCGGCACACTCTAAGGGTACACTGTTCAGTTGGATGGGCCCACAGTCGCTTTAAACATGATTTTTCCCGTGACCTTTTTCGTTTCGGTTTTGACATTTGCCTGCACCGTTTTCATTTCTCTTCGCATCCATTCGAAAGCAAGTGGATGGAATCTTTTCGTACATATGCTGCTCGAAAGAATATGTATTGGATATTTTAATCCCACATCCTTGAGTGAGAAAACGCAAGGGAGAAGGGGATTATAAAATATATAATATGCTCGGCATTATTACTAATATATTGTCTGACCAAGATGGGAATAAATATATAGTTGCTATTGGAATAAAAAACAGCCGACTCTCCTCTCATAATCTCAACCTAACCCAAGATCTCATGTACACATTAGCTGTGACTCCATTCACTTCTGTTCATCCAGACAAACAGACAACAATTTGTTGTGTCAAATACTTTAATCCTTGATGCAGCCACTTTTATAGGTACTGTTTTATATTTTGAAATATATGGTTTTATCAATATGAATAAATACAATTAATTATATATTTAGAAATTGATTGATAAATTTTAGGTAAAATTAAAATTATTATTATATAAGTTTTTATTATGTGAAATTAATTATTATTAGAAATAAGTGTATAGATAAATTTAATGTAAAATTAAAAAAATTTATGTTTAATTGTGAGTAGTGATATCTCTTAATATTTTTTTGATAGATGTATTTAAATTATTTATATTACTTATTATAAGAAATATGATCATAAAATTAAATATATATTTATTTTATACTCAAAAAATAATTCACAATATTTAAAATTGAGTCAAAATAATAAATAAATAGATTTTTTAAATATACTTTTTAGTTTATATTTTTAAATGTTCTAGAATATAAATAAAATTATAAAAATACAATTTAAAAAATAAAAATAAAAAATAAAAATACAATAAATTTGATATATCCCACAATTTGCTTTAATATATTGAATTACTAATCTAAAAATTAATAATAATCTTGTATTTCTTGAAAGAATACACGTGTAATATTAATATATTTGTAATGTATTACAAATATTTATAGTCTACTTTTAATAACTTTGTTTTAATATATTGAATTACTAATCTAAAAATTAGTAATAACTTTTTTATTTCTTAAAAGATAGACTTTTAATATTAATATATTTATAATATATTACAAATGAAATTTTTGTTATTTGAAAGTTTAATTAATTTTAATTTAATTTAATTATATTTCAATTATATATGAATGAAGAAATTGAAAGTTTTAATTTAATTTTAATCTAAATTTAGACAATTAAAATGTAAAAAATAAAAAATATATAAAATACTTGATTTTAAGTTTAATTATTTATTGTACATTAAAATTTATAACTCGTTTTTATAAAAAATAATGACCAAAAAACTATTTGCCTGCAACAGAGTGCTATTATATAGCAAGTTTATTCAAATGGCAACTAAAATTCAATAGTCATAAACATTTTTCATTAGCATGGGTACAGATAAGTGGAGAAAAGTGCTCTATTGTAAAGGTCACTTTTGCCATGAAGGACCCCAACACAAGTGGTACTACTTACAACTGTGCTGGTACAGTCATTTCCCAATCATGATAAATAAAATCAATCTGAGGGAGTTTCCCTTTGGATCAGCCATAGTTAAAACTATCCTATCTAATTATACTTATCAGGTAGATATATATTAGATTTTTTTTTGTTGATATATTAAGCATTTAATGTTTTATTTTCAGTCTAGAGGGTGTCTCTATGTCATTAGATTTATTAAATATTTACATAAATTTAATTTTATAAAAAAATATTAGAAGTAAAAAAATTGAAACAAATAAAATTGAACTTTCAATCTTATAGAAAATTTAGTTAAATATTAATTCTCTAATAATTTTGATTGAAGAATATACCTATATAATATTCAACAAAATGGATAAATTTTCAACAAAATGTTTTTATGTTTTGGTGAAATCATTTTATGTTTTTTTAAATTATTTTAGTAATTCATAATTTTGAGTCTACTTTACAAATGGATAAGTTTTCAACAAAATGTGCTCTTCATTTATGAAATATAATCTTCATTGCATGCTTCATAAGAGGGGAATTTTAGTAGTATAAGCAAAATTATAACAAATAGATGAGCTTGGGAAGCCCATGTAAAATTTCTAAAAATAACACTTGTCTTTCTAATATGAAGCCTCATTGATTTTGTCAAGCCTCATCAACCAGGCAGTCAATGGGTTGAATGAGCTATAGTCTAGTTATGACCCTTGATCTCTTAAAAATAATTAGACAAGATGATTAAGGAGAGAAAGGAACACGCACCAAACTACTTCCAAATAAGGGTTGTAGGTTCATTGGTTTGCTTTATATACTCTACCTAGTTCTTAAGGGGGGAAATTATTCACTATTCAAATGAAAGATAGTTGATTATCTACCCAGTATTGTTTTGTGTGTTTTGAAATGGAAGAGATCTATTATTTTGTGCAATTTTGTATATGCTAGTAGTAACCTTATTATCTTATTACACTGAAGGTGTTCCCTTTATGAACAATGCCCAACAAATCTTTTACATTGACGGTGTGCAGTTTTTGAGGGGCATACAAGACCATTAAACGAATCTCAGTCATTCATCATTTTTTGCCCTTTTTTTGGTTGTTTTTCACCATTTTTTCTCTGCTTTCCCCGTCACTCCTCCAAACTCTTCTTCGCTGGTATTGACCTTTCACTTCTCCAATTTGACAAGCTGAAAAATAAGGTTTTGACGAGGGTTTTAGAGTAAGTTTATTAAAATCAAAATTACCACCAAGATCCTAATAATGAACACATTTAGGTTTTAACATTACGACATCCTTTATCCTACATAGTTAAGTATATACTAGCATATACAATATATAATATATATTTTATATAATTAAAAAAAATTAAAAATAATTTATTTATACTTATACTTATTATATATTATATTTTTAAATAAAACTATTAAATATATAAAATGATTAAAATTTATAATTAATAATTATTATAGTTTTATATAGTATAAAAATAAATCAAAATTTATTTTAATTGACCTTCCACACTTCTTCGAGATAGGGTGAAGCCACAATAGTGGTTTACAATTGAAGTGAGAAAGGAAAAATCACAAAAAATGAATGCATGGAAAAAAACCTTGATTTTAGGGGTTTGTACGAACCTATTGGTTCGACCGAACCCATTAGGGGTTCGCTAGAACCTAGGTTCGGGCGAACCTGGGTTCAGGCGAACCCTTTTAATGCTTTCCCACCGAAAAATCCAACAAAACCCCTTATAAAAGGGGGTTCGAATGAACCCTGGTTCGAGCGAACCCCTAGAGGTTCGCTCGAACCCCCCATATTCCTCATCCCCCGACACAAAAACCACAATTTTGGCGTCGGTTGAGGATGAAAATGGATGAATCTTCACAAACCCAAGCTGGAATCGGTAGTCCTCGAACAAGCTATCCAATGAATATAATTTTAATATGTTTTAGTTTTATTATGTATTTGTTTTTAAGTTTTATTAAACATAGGTTTTCATCAAAATGAAGGTCTTTGTTACGCACATGTGGAAAAATAGTAGATTATCAAAAAAAAAAATTGAAAAAAATGAGTGCAGTAGATATTGAAGTCCTTCATCCAACAAAAAAAAATAAAAAATTTGATATATACAAAAAAAGTTATGCATTATACGGTCGTGCTATGTCTGAATTTTAATTGGTTTGACTTGAAACTTGATTAAAGAAAAAGTATTCAATAAAAACTGTCTAACCAAGTGGAAGCACTAGATATCAGAGTTATAAATCTGAATTCAAAATAATTAGAATTTTATCCTTCATGGAAAAAAAGTTATGCGTTATACAGTGTGCGTCACTTTTTAAAAATGTTGTTTTTTGAAAAAAATCCATTTTCGTGGGAGATGGAAAAAGAAGTGCAATTTGATTCCAAAAATTTTGAAAAAAATATTTTTAGAATCTACAGACAAAATGTGATAAGACTCTAGTTTGCATCATCTTCAAATTCTTCACGGTTTAGCCGCTATAGGTGCCTAAATGTGAAGATTTAGTTAAAAATAATAATTCAAGTGTCCAATTTGGCCAAAAATTGTAAACCACTATTGTGGGATCACCCGATACCTATTGCACACTAAGGTGTGATTGCTAGTTTATAACATTTTCTTAGCTTTTTATACTAACAAATATAAGGTAGAGGGTAACATGATTCTTTGAAATGGCTACTACACAACAATTTATGTGTTGCAAGTATTGCTTCCATTCTTCACATTTTTTACATTGAAATGCATATATTTTTATAATTAGCAAACTCTTTTTATGTTTTACCTATTTGACACAATGCTTCAAAGAGTTGTGATCTCACAGATGCCTCAAAGAGTTGTGATCTCACGGATGCACTCTTAAATGTTGCATTACTAACCTTATAACAATCTTTCAATTTGTTTTATTGTCTATTATGTTGTACTAAATTAGAAACTCAAATGTGATATATTAATTTTATCATCAAATTATTATTTATGTATGTCAATTTGTCAAAATCCAAAATGATCAATTTCTAATAAAATCATAGATCATGTTATTAAAATCTAGAATATTGAATTGTAGATTATTTATAATTTATTTATCAATTTTATTTTTAAATAATTAGTAATTTACTAGTAATTATTATTTAATAATTTTAATTAAAATTATTTTTGATTAATAATTTATTATTTTTTATAATTAAATCTTTATTTATAATAATTATTGATTATTGATTATTTTATTATTCTTATTCTTCCTTAAACTAATTTTTATATAAATAATATATTATTAATAAATTTATTTTTAAAAATTAAAATTGAAAAACTTTAATTTATTGTTTCTAATTACTAAAATCTTGAAATAGATTTATTTTTAAAAATTAAAATTGAAAAGTTTATTTATTATTATTAATAATTTATTGTTTTTAATTTTTAAAATCTTGAAATTTGGAAACTAAAAGTAATGCTTTGGAGGTCAAAGTCACAAAGGACAAAATGCATGTTAGTTTTGTATAAATATAAGGAAGGTTTGTTTTTAAATGCTTTAATCAACTGTGTTATACATTGTATCATATAAGTAATAAGGTTGAACACATTATATATTTTATAATCCCCTTCTCTCTTGCGTTTTCTCACGCAAAGGATGTGGGATTAAAATATCGAATACATACTCTTTCGAGCAGCATATGTAGGAAAAGATTCCATCCACTTGCTTTCGCATGGACTTGAACAGAAAGAAAACGGTGCAGGCAAATGTGGAAACGGAAACATAAAACGTCATAGGAAAAATCATGTTTAAAGCGACTGTGGGCCCGACCAGCATAGCAGTGTACCCTTAGAGTGTGCCGGTTAAGCCCGACCCAAATCTATTGATGAAGCTGCTGAATCCATTAATCGTTACCACAAAAAGTGGCAGAAAGGTCTGGCTTTTCTTAGGCATCATCGTCTATGGGGTGATTTTTTGGGGCTGCTGTTAGATTTTATCATGACTTACGGTTCAAGACCATGGTGGTTTTTCTCTAGTTTGATCGTACTTGCAATTTTAACGTTAACAGCTGTACAAGTAGTTTGCCTTTTTAAATCTTGTCAACTCAAATAGACATTTAGTCTTCTCCTGCTACTATCCCGACATTACTTGGTGTTTAAAATATTATTATTTTGTAAAATTACAGTGGTAATTTGAGCGTTAATGATGTTCAACGCATAACTTATTGTTCTTAATAGTTATCTCAGCTGATGAGTTTTGAAACTTTATATCTGTGTTAATGTATATTTTGTTAGAAAGAAATTTCTTATTTCTCCCACAGTTTTTGCAGTTTCATTTAGAATTTGCCAATCCAAACTCATACGTTGTTTTAGTCATTTCCATTTTGGTCTGTATGGCTGAAGAGAAGTTTCCTTTCATTGCCATTATAGACACTTACATTGTTTTGTGCTGTAGCATTCTTAGTCTCTGTTTATTTTGTGTTGTAGCATTTTTAGTCTCTGTTTATTTTTTTGTCTTTGCTCTTTCTGTCAAATTGGTATCAGAGCTAGGTTTATCAGTGCAGGTTGATCATGTGTGCAGAAAGCAAAGTTAATGTTGAAGGCTGAAGAAATCCATTGGCATTGCAAAAGCTATCAGCTGTAGCTGAAGTTGTAGAAGCTCAAATAAGGAAATTGTGGAGAAAAGATCTCTGTTTATTTTTTGTTTTTTGTTGTATTAATATTTTTGGGATTGGATAAAGTTAAAGATTATTTTTATGGAAAAGATGATAAGTGCAGATGTGTGAAAAGTAAGGTATAGTTTGGAGAAATAAAGGAAGAAGGAGAGATAATGTCATGACATCTAAGAGTAGTTTAATTTAGCCTCAAATTCCATTATTTAAAGGTAAAAATTATGATACATGGGCAATAAAAATGAGGACATTGTTTTATTCACAAGATTTATGGGAGTTTGATCAAAATGGGTTTGTAGAACCTCAAGATTTGTCTACTTTAACACAAACACAAAAAGAAGAACTTAAGGAAAAGAAAAAGAAGGATTTTAAAGCATTGTTTTTTTATTCAACAATCAATAGATAATATTGTGTTTTCTAAGATTGCTGTAGCAACTAATTCTAAACAAGCTTGGGAAATTTTAGAAAATTTGTACCGATGGACAACTAAAGTAAAATTTGCGAAATTATAGACATTAAGAAGGAAATTTGAAAATCTTCAAATGAATTCATTAGAATCTATAGATAAATTCTTCAATAATGTAATGTATATTGTAAATCAAATGACGACACATGGAGAGAATATACCTAATTAAAAGGTGATAGAAAAGGTTCTTAGAAGTCTTCCTAATAAATTTGATGCAATAGTAGTTGCAATTGAAGAATCAAAAGACTTATCTCAATTGCCAATAGATGAATTGACGAGATCCTTGCTTTCCCATGAAACCAAGATGAATCAAAATAACAATATTTCTTTGGAGAGTACTTTCAAGATACAAGTATCATTTGGGAGAAGAAGAGTAAGATCAAACTTTAGAGCAAGAGGAAGAGGAAGAAGTGGACACAAAATTCTAGATCAAGGAGAAAGAAGAAATCTGTCCTATCAAAATTTCTAAAATACATTGAAAGAAAAGTAGATGCTAATGAAGTTCCTCTAGATATTTTCTCTTTGGAAGAATCTCTAGAAGAATTCTTAGGTGTATACTCTAATCTTCCTTCTTATCACCATAAGCTTCGATTCTCGTATCTCTTAAATTGTTGAACATACTTTGGAGACTCTATTTTGAGTGTTGATGAGAAAGCTTCTTTACCTTATGATGGTAAAAATACATCTATGCCACATCTTGAAGACCATAGTAATCTCCATAAAGGAGATACTTCCGATGTCCTCATGGATCCAAAATGTTTTGAGAAGGTAATTAGGATTGGGAAATGCCTTTCTTAGGAAGAATCCATATTACATTTTTACCTTCTACATCATTATCCTAATATCTTTACTTTTATTTTATAAGGATATTCCTAGTATTGATGCATATATTGTGGTTCACAATATCATTCTATGTCCCGATGCCAAGACTGTTAAGCAAATGATTCATAAAATAAATCCCAAGGTGGCCTTGTTAGTCAAGACAAATAGAAAAGCTTCTAAAAGCTAGTTTTATCTATCCCATTGACTACTCACCTTGGATCTCAAATATTGTAGTCGTTAACAAGTTTGATGATCATATTTATGTCTGTATTGAATTTCATGATCTTAATAAGGCTTCTCTTAAATATTATTTTTCATTACCTAATATCAATATTATTGTAGATTTGATTGGAGGCCATGCCTTACTCTCCTTTATGGATGACTTCTCTGGATACAATTAGATCCTTATTAATTTAGAAGACCGGTATAAGATGGCCTTTACAACCCCTTGGGGTACCTTCTGCTATGTAGTCATGTCGTTTGGGTTGAAAAATGCTAAAGCAACCTATCAACGTGCAGTGACTTTAATCTTTCATCATTTCATTCATAAGATCTTAGAAGATTGCATCGATGAAATCTTGGCTAAAGTTGTAACTTGCCAAGATCATGTTAATAATATTTTTCTTTTCTTTGAAAGGCTTTGACTGTACAAGATAAGATTAAATCCTCTTAAGTGTGTGTTTGGTGTAGATTCTAGTAAATTACTAGGATTTATTGTCTCTCATCATGGAATCAAAGTCAATACAAATAAGATCAATGCAATCATTAACATGCCTCCACCTAAGAACATCTCTCAAATTTATAGTTTGCAAGGGAAGATTCAGGAAATTCATAAATTCATATCTTAATTGGTTGATCATAGGTCCTTCCATTCACATGTTTGTTGAAAAAAGATTAAACTTGTTTGATCTCCTATTTTTGTCATGTTGTTCATATTAAGGTTAGTATTTGTCATTTTGCACTATATTAAGAAGCACATATTTGACACTTTGTACTCTCTTACAAACCGCCTATCCCCTAGAGAAGGGGAGGCAAAAAAACATATTCCCTCTATACAGGATCTAATAAGGGGAGTAACAAAATTCAAGAAACTAGATGGTGGAATTAGTCATATTAAGTTAAACAAGAACAATTCCACATTGTAAATGCCTAAGTTCAAAGTAGATGACAAGTCGCAGGTGATACTCAAAAACCTGATTGCCCTGGAAATTTGCAACCATGAAGAGCAAAAACCCATTACAAGGTATGCCATTCTAATGAACGACCTGGTTGACACAAGTTGGGACATGGGTATCTTGAGATTTGAGGACATCATCAATGACAAGGAACTTGGAAATGACAAAGAGATCACTCAGATTTGGAATTATATGGTGACGCCCACAAAAGTACCCAAGTACAAATCTATTGATAAAGTTGTTGAATCCATAAATCATTACCACAAAAAGTGGAAGAAAGGTCTGGCTTTTCTTAGACGTCGTCGTCTATGGGGTGACTTTTTAGGACTGGTCTTAGAGTTTACAATGACTTACAATTCAAGGCCATGTTGGCTTTTCACTAGTTTGATCATACTTAGCAATTTTAGTGTTAACATCTGTTGTAGTAATGGAAAAGGTATCCCTTTTCCTTAATTTGGGAATAATTAATAAAAAATGGGCATAATGTTGCCTTGATTTAGTGTTGTAATGTGTTTTACACCTTGAGACTAATTTTAGGTCCCTTTTAAATAAAATGGACTTAATGGTGCCTTATTTGGGGTGTTGTAAAGTGTATCTTTACACTTTCACACTAATCTAGGGCTTTATTAATCAATTGAGGTTAATTTGAGCTTAATTGGATCCTTAAATTCAAATCCAAGCCTAATTTATTGCATTTTTTTAGGGATAACACCCAACACTCTTAAATAATATTACACAACACTTAATTTTGCAAGGAATATGTCCTAGGATAGTGACATAGGACCCATTCACCACCTGGGGAATGGGTCCTTACTAGGTCCTAGGACACCCTTTTGACATGAAATTTCACTTCCCTTGAAGTGTGTCCTAGTTAAGTATGCTAGGAACCATTCACCCTATGGCGAATGGGTTCTCATTTAACTTAGGAAACCCCCCTTGGAATATGCTTTTGGTAGTATTTTATTGATTTCAAATCCTAGATTTGATGTTGTCTTGTGTTATTTGAATTTTGGGATTTAATCTTAAGTTATGTATAAATATAAGGCTATTTCACATAGTTTCACCTAAAATTTTCAAGAGAGAAACTAGATCTTCATAAGCAATCAAGAGTACTTTCACAAGAGCATTATAGAGAATTCAAGAGAATTTTAAAGGCATTCAAGAGTAGATTTTTCAAGGTTTTATTGCAGCAATCAAAGGTCTATTATCATATCAAAGGCATGCATGTTGTTGGAGCCAACGTGTTGATGTAGAGTTCAAAATTACTTCAAGCATTCAAAGACATCATTTCATATCAAGTTTCATGATCAAGAACCAAATTCATGGAGACCACTACATACTACTTTCAGATTTACGTTCCAAGGTTCAAACAAAAGTGTGGTGAGGTGTGACATAGTATTGTTCTTTCATCATTCTTTCTATTTCATGATTCATTATTTCATTTCAAGGTTTAATTACTAAAATGGTGTTTGACGAAGGAAAATCCCTATTCCATAACAATCAATATTTTCTCCTCTTTGATGTGTGATTGTAGGTATTAGGTTGAAGATCAAGTGAACAAAAATTGTCAAAGTTGCAAAAGTTTTCATCTGTCTTGCAAGATCATGAAAACTAAGCTAAATAATTTATTTCTAAGTTTAGAGAGCTAAACACCAAGGATCTAGGAGTGCTGACATTGAAGAACAGAACCCATAAATTTGTTTTCTAGAACCATAGTAGGGACCCATTCGCCACTAGGCAAATGAGTCCTTAGTGAGGCCTAAAAAAGCACTTTTTGGAGTAGGTACACATTAGTTTACCATATTAAAACCTACCTTTTACTGTTATATTATTTAGCTTTGTTTTATGATGTTCTTCTATGCATAATTGAATGAAATAACAAGTGAAAAAGGTGTGGTTTATCATCTTTTTAATTCATTTTGATAACCCCCCTTTTTCCTACATATCGTTTTTCGTGAGCCTGACTTTTTGAGCTTTGTAGTTTTTTTGATTTTAGGAGTTCTTTTCATCTTTGATTAAATCTTGCATTCATTTACATTGAATTAGATCTCATTTAGGGCCTTTAGTTTGCATTCAAATTTATGTCTCATCTAGGGTTTTAGAATTGCATTGTTTGCATTCTTTAATTCTAAAAAAATATAATAAAATCAATCATCTTACATATCATTTAGACCATATAAACTTGCATTTTAAAATTGAAAAAAAAATTGCATATCAAACTAGGTCTTGTAGTTCATCATTTTGTCACATTTTCAAGTTGCATTTCACATTGCATTTATAGAATATTAAACCTAAAACTTACTATTGCAGACCTCAATCTGAAAATCATTAGGAAAGACTTGAAAATCAATAAAGATCAACTTGAAAACCCTAATCTAGGACCCATTTTCCCTAGAGAGAATGAGGCCCTGACTAGGTACTGATCTGCATTTTTGGAACAAATCTTCATTTATGTGCTTTTGTTTGCTACTATTAGATCTCTGTTACAATTTCTTGATTTTCTAGTTCATTCATTTTGTTAGAACTAGCTTAATTTGGTTCACTTAGTGCATTGTCTAAATTCAAAATTGTATTTACAACATTTCATTTTTACATTGTTACATAGTGTAATTAGAAAATTTCCTTGTTTAGAATCTAAAAATTGAATTTACACATTTCACTCTAGGTCATTGTATTTCATTTTAAGCCTCTTTCCATTTTGGGTTTGCACGCTAAGTTTGTGAAACTTCTATGAGATTTACAACTTGGTATCCTATTAGCAACACTATTGTGAGACATAGTTCAAAACTCATGTCATCCCGCGATATACCATTCACTGTGGATCTTCGATTTTCTAGCTCCTAATAGTGTTGATAATCAACCCCCTATGGATCATAGTATGCATACTTCATTTCCCATGACTTCCATACCTACAACCAAAGTGTATGATGTTTTTCATATCTTGAAAGAGAACATAAGATTGTTGGATGAAGAATTAAAGACTTTACAAAACTTTGCAAGAAATAAACCTATTGCTATCAATTTTGTTCACCTTATAGAAAACCTACGAAATCTACTTAAAGATGAATGAGGAATAGAATATGCATGTAGTTGGGCTTATCTCATCAAAAATAATTTTCCTCCTTCACCCATTTCCAATACATAACCTATGCATAAGCAAAAAGAACCTACACCTTCTGAACACTTTACAACTCCTAACACATCATTTTCTAAAAAAGGAAAGGGTTTGCAATTTGAAGAAGAAAGTGATGAAAACATGGTGATCAAACCAAAGAAGAAGAAACCACGAATGCATGAACATCAAAATATTAAGTTACAAAAATTGTAAGAATCTCCTAAATCTCTTTATATAACTCATTACAACTATCCAAAACCAAGGTAATCTTCTACACTCTTTTACATTGGCAACTAATTGAATTACCACCTAAACTTGAAAACTTGACCAAATGAAAAACTAATAAGAATGAACCATATTGTGCTTATCATAGATTCTTTGGTCATCACACCGATGATTGTCATCCTTTAAAGAAAGTATTAAAGAAGTTTGCACCCTCTAAGATCAAACTTAACTATAAAAGCATGCATTTTTCTCCTTGCCATGTAATAGTTGTAGGATCCTAACATTCTCACTATTACATGTTATACATTCATTGAAAATTGTTCTCTTTATCACAAGGAGCTCATTCTAATCACCTATCTCAGCTCATCCTTGTCTCGCACTTAGTGGGGGCAAGGGGTTAGTTAGCCTTGTCCTAGTTTTTGCATGTGATGGTGTCCCTTTGGCTAGTTTCCCACCTTCAATTTATACAAACTAAGATTGGGATGCAGATGACCTGCTATAGGTTGACTCAAATGTGCCTTACTAGTATTTTTCTTTATTTTATTTTTCATATTTCTTTATGTGATTGGATGCGCATAATGTGATCCCTTGTGATGTTTCATTTGATCTCTCTCTCTCTCTCTCTCTCTCTCTCTCTCTCTCTCTCTCTCTCTCTCTCTCTCTCTCTCTCTCTCTCTTTGTGCATTCCTCTATGTGTATCTACATTCTTCTATATATCATAAAAAATTTATCCCTTTTCGTTTGTCTTGTGGTTTCTTTTTGGGGATGACACAAGGCTTCGAGACATTTAGGTCTCTTCCATGTTGACTCGAAGGATTTTTTCTTTGTTTTCACTATTTTTGTGTCATTCTTCTAGTTCTATGAGTATTTGGGGAATGATGACATTTTTTAGCTCTAAAACAATATTGTATCAAAGACATATTGACCCCAAATCCATAGATCCTTATGTATTTTTGGGGGCTACCCATCCCTCCTTATTCATATTGTAGCTTTATTTTGGAAACATGTGACTTGAGATAGGGTTTTCCAACGAAAGCTCTCACGTCTGAGGAGAAAACATTGGCTACTTTAAAGTGTTTGCTCACAATAATGCTGTTAGCAACCACTTTAAAGTGGGGGAATACATCGATGATATCTTTCAAAAAAAATCATATTTCATGGTTTGATTTTCTTTTTCTTGTGATGCATGTTTTTCTTGATGGTTTCATTGGGTTTGATGTCCTCCACGAGTGTGATATTTCTAAGAATACAAATTTATCTTAGTGGCATTATGCGATGTGAGGCATCCCATAACTAGAAATCTGTTATACTTGACATGTCCTCTCTCGAAGACATTAGAAATGATGATCCCTAAGAAGACCTTACATGAATGAAGCAAGATCCCCTTAAATAAAAACCTATAGACATAATATTCATAAGTGCTTAGCATTATGGTGCCTTATTGAAGTTTTTAGGAGGATAAATTTGATTAATGGTATGGGAGCCTAATATGATTCTCTCATTTTCCACCCTTTTGAGATACTCACCTAGTGGATGGCATGAGGTTCTACTACCCTGGAGTGAGCACGTGTGTCATTTTCATAGTGGACATTGAGTTTTGCATGTGAACGCTATGAGCGACTCCTCCTCTAAGTCAGTGGAAGAGTTTGAAGGAGAGGTTGGGGGTATGGGTTAAACTTCATTGCAAGGTGGGGAGAATCCAATAGGGATGTACCCTTCAAAATTTGGGCCATATCAGGGAGGACTAAACATTCTAGACCCCATGTCTATGGTTCAATATCTTCTTCTTCCTACGTATCCAGAGGTAGTTGATTGGGTCATGAATCTCATAAAGAGAATCACAACATGTTATCAATTACGCATCCAAACATGAGAGAAGAAAAATTTCAAGACAAAGAAAAGGAGAAAGAAAGCTCATGTTGGGTTCACCAAAATGGAATGGAGAGGATTCACTACTCTCGAGTCTTTAGGACAAGGAAGAGTCTAGAAGGAGTGAATAGCTCTCCATTACCTCAGGGATAAAAGCTCAAGTGATGGGTGATGGTTAAGAGAGAGTTTATGTAGTTTTTTTTAATTTTATGATTGTTTATGAAAGGATAACTCTAGAGGTTGAGCAAACAGACCTTAGAGCTCTCGGGGGATAGACAAATAGGCTCTTGCCCAAGGACAAAAGTGTAGACCAAAGATAACAACATGATGCATCGCTATCTCTATGGCACACTAGCATCTCATATGAACTAGAGACATAGTCAACCACCATAAACACTTAGGGTCTACTAACTACTCAGAAACTAAAGTCTAATAGTTTGAATAATTAGATATAACATGCAAAAAATGCAAAAAATTACAACAAGAATACTAAATAACAAGTAAATAAACAATCTAATGGAATAACAACTAGTGGAAGGAAAGGGATGAACTCATAGACCTGGTCCAACTATGAAGCCTCCTACAAAGTTCCTCATGAACAACTTACACACACGAAAAATAGTAAAAGTGTTGTTGTTTTTGAGGCCTATCTTGGTCAAACCCTTGCTTTGGTGTTTCCACCTCCATGAACAAAAAATTTGACAATGAGATTGAAAGATAGATAATAGAAATTAAAAGACAAGAAATAAGACATACAAGAATCCAATATACTAAACAACAAGAACATAATGCAATGGAAGTAAGTGTTACCCTCCCTCCAACGAGCTTGGTGAAGTTGATAGGAAGAGAAATACTTGAAAGCTTGAGATGAATGTGCAAGAACATGGTGTATAAGAGCTTGAACCAGTAAGAGAATGGAGGTTGGAAAAATGAGAGAGTGAAAATTCTAAGAAGTGAGAATGAAGTTGTAAGAGTGAGAAGAGAGTGAATGAATTGTCCCAAGTCTATATCAATGATGTATTGATTAGTTGAATCTATTTTATAAGGCTTCAAAACTATTGGGATATGGTGTTGTACACCATTGCATAAAATTATTTATTATAATTTTATAATTAAATAATTATTTAGTTGTGATGCACACTTTGGTGGTGTGGTTAATCACACTAGGTAATTATTTGGGGACCAACTTATGTTGTAATGTAACATTGTATTATTATTTAATGTGTGGGAGGCATGTGATAATCATTTAATATTAAGGAAATATTAAATAAAATGAAGTCTTAGTACCCAATATTAAATAAGGGGTTAGTGGTTTTGTGTTCAGGGTATGTGCAGGATCATGATGGGCCAAAAAGTGGCAATATGATGGGCATGTGGCTCACGACGTTTTTTTAACCCAAAATTGATGAAATGAAAAGGATTTTTAAAGGAGATTCTCAGCTTTCCACCAATATAAATTATGCTTTACTTTGAATTTAATAAGTAATTATTATTCATTTTCTATTCAAATTACGACTAAAGCCCTGATTGATAGGCTGATTGAAAAACATCTATAGCTTTCAAACGATATCATATTTTTGAATCCAAAACATGCATCACATTCTATGCTTCACATACTATAGGATTAAAAAAAGAAAAATTGAATTTCATGAAGTTTTGACCAAGTTAAGGTGGTCGACATACAGCGTTTTATATTTTTAAAAGTTGTAATAAAAATTCATAATTAATTATTTACTTGGAAAAAATTATAAAAAAATATGCATCACATTGGGACACGAGTGCTCTCCTTATACCTAAAATATTATAAAAAAATATTATCATTTTATTGTGGTTAGGCTGGTTAGACAGGCACCTACTTTTTATTTTTTCCCTGAAACTTAAGTACTACTGCATTGAGATTTCAAATTTTCACCAAATAGATTTAAAAAAAAAAAAAACCTAGTAGTTTAGAAACTAGATTCGATTTGCTACAGATTGTATTCTTACATATTTTGGAAATAATATAGATAACTTATTCAAATTTTTACATCAATTTTCCTAACTCTAATTTTTCTAAATTTTTTGCCACTTAAGGGCCTGTTTTTTTCCATGATGAACCTACACATACCCTTCACATGGTTTTGAGGTAGATGGTTTTACCTTACCACTAGTTGTATTTTGTGTGAGCTTATGTCTACAAAAGAAAACACGTGTAGTGGTTTAGGTTGATTGAGTGGGTTCACTATCATTATTAGGTCTTTTTGAGTAGTGCATTTGTGAAGTATGGCATGGGATGTGTGGATTCATGCTTGGACACATGGGAATGCATTGGAGGGTTTGATGCTTCAAAGATATTCATTTTAACTCTTGTATTGGTTTATTGTTGAATATTATGATAGAGTATGGATGCTTTTGAAGGCTAGGCTTTTCCCTCTTAAGGGTTTTCCCAGAGTATATCTTGTGTTATCTTGTGGCTTATCTATTTGATATATGTATTGTGGTTACTTGTATACATGTTTATCTCTTATGGGTTATGTAGGAAATGGATTGAATTTGTGGGTTTGAATGCAATATTTCCTAACAAAAATTCCTTGTAATTTATACTTCATGACCTAGTAGGTAGCTTTCAATTTTGGCTACAGGACATAATAACACGGCCAAAATAACCCTGGATAGAATAACCCGGTCATAATAACCCAAGGAAAAAATAACCCAGGGTCATAACAACCCAAGCCAAAATAACCCATGGTCAGAATAACCCATGGACAAAATATCCTCGTAAGAATATAGAGAAAAGAAAACAATGACCACGGGTTATTCTGTCCATGGGTTATTTTGACCATAGGTTATTCTATCCATGGGTTATTATGACCCTGGGTTATTTTGTCCTCGGGTTATTATGATGGGGTTATTGTGTCTAGGGTTATTGTGGTCGGGTTATTATGCCCCAATACCTTTAATTTTATCAGTGTTCTCAATTTTATCATTCACCCTATAATTTAGATAATCATAGTAATCAAACTAACCCAAGTTTTTACTATAAAATAAGAAATTCTTTGCTTCTTGAGATGGATTATCATATATAGATAAGAAGAAACCTTCAAAATCCCTAGGAAAGTGTCTAAATGATAAGAAGAATCCTTACTTTGAATTAGCAAAAGTTGAATTCTAAGCTTTGTTAGAGCTAGGGATTAGAATAGAACATGCACTTGGAATCTAGGTTGATAAAACAATGATCAAAATTAGGTCACATAATGGAACAAGGACTTGGAACTTGACTCCATAAAAAAAATGGTCAAACATGGGTCATAAAATGGAACAAAGTCTTGGAAACTTGGTTTCATGTCTTGAAAGAAGTTTTTGTCCAAGAGGATTTAGGTTGACATTTCAAATAGTGGGGTTAAAAACTAATAATGGAACATGAACATGGAACTTGGTTCCATGTCTTGAAGGAATTTCAATCCCATGAATTTAATAGAATTTAGAATCAACAAGGAATGATAACTAGCCTAAGGGAGTTGGAAGGAAAAAAATGGGGGCTTCAATGTATAACAAGTTGCATTAACCACATGGGGTTAAAGGATGGAGTAGCACATGCATTCAACATGTTGGTTTCTAAATTTGATTAGAATATGACATTTGATAATAAGACATAGGATGTTTGGAGGGATGAATAAGTGGTAGGGTGTAGAGAGTGGGAGGAAACAAGGGTTTGGAATGAAGTTCCAAATCCAAGTTGAGCTTCAAGTCTACTAGGATTTTTTCTAAGAAAAGGAATTTTAGAATGAGAGGTCATGAGTTTAAAACTTGTATCTACAAACCAAAATTTTAAGGATCTATCCAATTAAATCTCAACAATTTAAACACATAAAATTAGAAAAACAAAAAAAAAAATCATTAAATGAATGGAACAATTAATCAAGGAAATAGAGACACTGAACTAATAACTAGTAATCCTAATGAGATAACACAAACCCAAGAAACCTTTTAGTGATCCCCTACTTAAAAAACTAAACACTATGACTACATTTTATAAATATCCTACTCAATAGAGATGATTCATAGTAAAGAAAATAATAAATGAAGGGAATGGATGAGAAAATTTATGTGGTAATTTCTCAACTAATCCCAAGTAGGACTCATAAACCCTAGTCACATAGGCATAGGAGCAATTGACAACCTTTCAAAACTAGCTATAATTTCATGAGAGTGCAAGCAATCAAGAAATATCAGACATAAGAAGGTGAAAGAAATTCATTTGAGTGTATAAATGAGGGGGGAATGAATTAATGGTATATATATATATATATATATATATATATATATATATATATATATATATATATATATATATATATATATATATATATATATATATATATATATAATATTCACCCACACACTTGGACATTAAACACTTCACTAAATCAAAGAGTACAAAGAAAAAAGTGAACTTGAGACTTTGTGCCCATGGTTCTAAGTTCTTATCATGGTCCACCTCCCACTAATGAATCAAAATGGTTCATGAAAATATTAGAAAGTGAAGTGAACTTGGAACTTAGCACCATTAGATTCCAAGTTCCAAGCTATGTCAAAACCCCACTAGTAACACCATAGGTGTTGAACTTTGCAAAAGACCTAGCTTGACAAAAAAACAACACAAGAAACTCAAAACCCCTCAAGAGGAAGAACTTAGAAAAGTAAACAAATAGAGGCAAAACAACTTTAAACCAAAAGGTAGGAGGAAAAAAGTACTGGGGAGAGGTAAGGTTATGCTTACAAAAATGAAAGGATGGGAGTGTACATAAAGCATCACAAAACTAAAATTAGAAGAGCATTTTATTTTAGGCAGGGTCTTGCCACAATAATGGGTTACACTTTTTTGGGACATCCCGATTTTTGCCTGAAATCACATATTTTAAGAAAATACAATGATTTATGACTTTAAAGCTTCCATTTAAATTATTTTAATTAAAGAGGGATTGATCAAACCCCTTAGATCAAACCCCCTTGGATAGAACCTTGTTAGATTTAAACCATACCTATAATTGAGTCTCCTCTACACCTATCAATATACTGATTAAAAAACCACTTTTGATTTACCTTTTGGGTGATCAAATGAATTCATTTAAAATTTATGTTTTATAAGCCTATAGCCCTTATTATAAGCTTCCTAAAAAGTATAATTTTAAATATGTTTAATTTGATTATTATATTTATTTTTTATTTCTTGTGAGTGTAGGATTTTCAATGAACATCAAGTTCTTTATTTCACACATACGAAAAAATAGAAAAATAGAGAAAAAAGTTCTAAAAAATACATGTGCCCTAGGTATTGATGTCCTTATTCCAACAACAAAAGAATAATTTAATTTAAATGAATACAAAAAAAGTTATGCGTGTCGAAGTACACCTCTGTCCAAATTATAATTATGCTGACTTGGAAAATTAATTAAAAAAAAAGTATGTAACAAAAAATTATGAAAAAATATCCATCCCCTAGATATTGGTGTGAAAATTTTGTATTTTAAAAATCAAAACTGTATCCTATCTATAAAAAAAGTTACGTGGGCCGGAGTAAACATCACTTTTAAAAAATGCTGATTAGTAGAAAAAATAAGTTATTAAAAATTAGATAAAATGATTCACAATTTATTTTTTAACTTTTAAAAAAAAATATAATTAGAATCTACACAACATATCTAACAAATAACTAGTTTGATTCATCTTCAAAACCCTAATGGTTTAGCTACTATAGGTGTAAGAAAGTGAATGTCTGGTGAAAAATCCTAATTTTAAGGTCAAGTTTGGCCAAAAACTGTAACCCATTATTGTGGGATCACTTGGCATCTAGTATATTATGATATTTTTCATAGGTTTTACTACATCTTGAGAGAAAATCATGTTTCTTGATGAGATCTTCATTATGAAGATCAATAATGTGCAAATGTATTTATCAAAGAGATCGCCCTATATTTTGTGTTCTTAAGAGTCATCAAGATATCTCTTTGCCTGAATATTCTCCTTCAAATATATTTCTCAATTTTCATTCAACATGTACAAAAATACTCATTGTTGACTATAATTTAGATCACATTAACCTATTTTGATTAATAATAAATATTAATTTATAAAATATATAAATTTAGATTTTTTTAATATGAGAGTGTACATTATTGTTATAGTCAATGTAATGGGACCCACAAGATTCAAGTTTAATCTTGAAAGTTGTCACACATTTAATGTGTTTTGTTTGTTCAAATAGAATGGATGGTTTGTAGACTTGACACTAGAGCATGAGCCGAAGGTTGAAACCCCTTCCATTAAGAATCAAGGATTGATGGGTATCCATTCTATCAAAGTTGCCTAAGAAACAATTTTGACCTCATCCCTTAGAGTGTCAGGGCTTTTAGTCAGTAAGACTTGATTCCTTATAGACTCATTCAGAACCATTCAATTTCACTAGTAAACTAAAAACCTATATAATTTTTTTTTATATATTCTCAAATAACTCTAAAAGTGAAATAAATATTCATGTGAGATTCCAGCCAAATGCTCCCGTCAAAATTTCCAAACGCATAAAGGTGCAGATTCAATCCATAGAGCTCGGAGTACATGTCCACTGTCACGTACTTGTCAGCCATAGAATAAACGCGGTCGAAAGATATGCATGTCCTCTGTTGACAGAAACTGTGAAAGATTTGCTCAAAATGAGAAATCAACTACAACTCTGAGCTTTGAAGCAAGTCAGAGTACATATTGTGGGATCAAATGATGATATCTGGTTTGAGTCGGCACTAAAAAAATTATCCCCTATCAAAGCAGCAGAAGAGAGGAATCAGGAATACAGCAAAGAATATGATATCTTGCATTTGCTTCATGACTACATTGTTGACAGGCAAGTCCCCGCCTCCTCCAATATCCAGTCAGAGAATCTCGTATCTTGCAATTACTTTATGATCTTTTGCAAGATTAGAGAATAATCTTGCACACAACTACAACATAGAATATTTTTTGCAAGATTAAAGAATTGTTCTTTCACACAACTATATCCAGAAGCATTCGTATAAAATGGTCATTTGCACTTGTTTTATCTCCCATTTTTGTCATGTTGTTCATATTGGGGATCGTATTTGTCATTTTGTACAATATTAAGAACCACATATTTGACACTTTGTACTTTATTGCGAACAGCCTATCCCATAGAGTAGAAAAAACATGTTCCATCTATAGAGGAGGTAAGAAGGGGAGGATGAAATTCAAGAAGCTGGAGGGTAGAATTAGTCACATTAAGTTTAACGAGAAGAACACACTATATTTGCCTGAGTTCAAAGTAGATAAAAAATCACAGGTGATATTCAGAAACCTGATTTCCCTGGAAATCTGCTCCCAGGAAGACCAGAAACCCATTGCAAGGTACGCTGTTCTAATGAACGACCTGGTTGACACCAGTCAGGACCTGGGTTTCTTGAGAAGTGAGGACATCATCAACGGCAATCTTGCAAATGACAATGAGATCATTAAGTTTACAATGACCTATTGATATATTAAGTCCATGATGTGATACTCATGGTTTAAAAGTGAAATTGAATAAAAGTTCGTTCTTGGCTTTGAACTTAATTCAGAAAGAAGAAAGTACAAATAAAATTTGTTTTCAATTATACTTCCATTGTTTTCCTTTCATAAGACCTCTTTCTGAATATTCTTAGATTATGCAAGGGTTATGTTATGCTTATTACATTTGATAGATAATGTTTCTAATTCTATTTTTAATATTTAAAAAAAAAAAGAAAATATGACTTTAGTGTCACTATCTTATAATATGATTTTAGAATTTAGAGTGAGAGTTAGGTTTGTATTGATAGATTTATTATTTCTAGAGTAGTATTAGGGTACGGTCCCATGGAGGGGGCTTCCTTAAAAATCTCAGCGTATGCTGCTTAGCTTTTTTAGGAATATTTTAAAGTTTTTGGTCCCATGGATTTAATCTTACAATTCTGCTTAAAATTTGAAGCTCCAAAATTTAGGGAATGAACTGTAGTGCTTTGATAAAAAATAATAAATAAATCAAAATTCTCTCATTTTTATTTTCTAATAAGAATTTAAAATTTTAGATGAGAGACAAGTGGCATAAAAAACTCCTAAGCTGTAGGGGCAATTTCTAGCCCCACCCCAATTTCACCCGCTGAAAGATTCATTTCTAAAAGGTAGGGGCTCCTATTTTTCTGGAAAGATTCCAATTAATCCCGTAGCACAATTTTTTTTTTCCCATGGGACCTCCTGCTCCATGAAAATAGAAGCCCAAGCCCCCCCATGGGACCATACAGTTAGGATGGGTGACCTCCTAGGAAGGCCTAGTGCTTCACCTCTGCGAGCATCACCTAGATGCAATGAGTGCTAAGTGGACCATTCATTATCATAAGAGAGATGTGCTTGTGAACCACTACTCATGAAACATGAGTCAATGAATTCAACTTGTCAAAACTACAAGGTCGAATCTTGATAGCATTATCACAAATTAAATCATTTTCTACCTGATTATTAATTTAAATCCACTTTCCACCCCATTATTAAATTACATCCACTAAACATATTTTGTTAAATTAAATCAAATAGATCCACTCCCATCCACTTGAGATTAATAAATAAATAAATTCCTCCACAATCACTTAAACAGGGGACTTGCCAAGTAAGCTGCTGTAAAAAAATTGGAGTGATTTGAAATTTTCAAATAGGATTTTGAGAAGCATGAAGTTAGGGTGCACAACTACTAGATCCTCTCCTATAATAACGTTGTTACTATTCTCGATGTAATGGACCCACAAACCTCAGGTTTGACCCTAGAAGTTGTTATTCTTGGAACGTGCTTCTTTGGCCTAACAGAATAGAAGCTTTGCATGACATTTCTCTTGTCAGTCATTGAACAAACCGGGCCCATCGATGTTTTTTAATTGCAGACTCTACTAAACATTTCATTCCGACCTGTTTTATACTAGTGTGAAATCAAGACTATTATGAGATTCATTTTTCGTGTGAAATCAAAACTACATTCCAAGTGCCTATCCCCCTCCACGAGCATCTTGCACGGAAAAAGAAAAGTACAAACCAAATTATTCATGTGAACTGTGGCGCAAATCTCCAAACGTGTATGGTGCAGATTTAATCCATAGAGATCGGAGTGCATGTACACCGTCCCGTACAATATTTTTGACTTGAAATTTGCTCAATTTTAGTCTATTTTCTTCTAACGAGCAGCCGAGTTCTTTTCTTCGTGTGAAATCAAGACTGGTGTGAGATTCCATGTAAGCGCCCCATCTGCCTCCACGAGCATTTTGCACGGACAAGGAAAGCACAATGAAGTAATTCGTTTTATGGACATCTTCTGTACGGACCAAAAGGACTCCGAGTGAGCTGTTGCAGTTGAACCAAAGAGAAGAGGGCGAAACGAGAGAAGACAAATCCCTTAAACAAGGACACAGCTCAGCGCATTTATTTAAAATTGTCAAAACTATTTGTCCAGAAAAGCATTAATTGTTAAGGGAAGCTATGCAGAAATATTTGTGGTTGTGGGAGCGGATCCTTCAAAATCGAGACCCATGAAAATTATTGTGACTATGACTTGTATTTTGGGAGACATGTAAATATCTGAGAACTATTTGTCCCGAAAGCATTTATTGTAAAGGATGGACACTTTTGTTTTTTTATTGAAACAATTAAAATAATAATTACAATATATGCTAATAAACATCAACAGAAATTTTAATACATCAGCTCATAACGATCGAGAAACTGACTCAAACAATAACAACTACAAATGAGCATATTTTCATACAACAAAGAAGACTCAAACTCTGAATTTCAACATACATCATAGTTGTTTTGAACATACAATATCATTTTTATGGAGCTACAATAGATGAAATGCGATCCTATCCAGATGATTGATGATCTTCACATGTTTTTTTAGGACTCTCCTGAAGCTGTGAGCACAAAAAAATAATTTGAAAAAGATATCAGAGTAAAACCTTAGCATTTTAGCTTATTGGTGAATGGTATGGTTGGAAAAAATAGCCAAGCATTTGTTTTTCCAAATGTTAAGAACAATAATCTGCCTCATAAAATCAACAACAATATTTTTCTAAATGCCTTAGCCCAAAATAACTTCTTTCCAACATAAAACATGATAAAAAATAGCAGGGATATAATTAAAAACATCATTCCACTTTTTTTTGTCCATGCACAATCCAAAAAAATGTGTTTAAAACTTTTTATGTTGACGAAATGGGCATTTATCTGGTTGGAGCATCATACATCTCAACTTGTCACCCATAGGCAGCTTGAAATGTTAAACCTTCCAAGCCAAAATCTAAGCATTAATCTCAACATTAGACCACCAAATATGAGTTCTCAACTTTTTCCTAGTCTTTTCTTGAAATCTGCTTTTCCACTTTTGATTCAATATAATATTTAGAGGCAAAACAACCAAGAGACTCAAATAAACCTTTTCTAAAGGAAAGTTGCCAAATTGATGATTGGACAACTACCCTACCTCCTCAACCTTATGCGCATTATGGCAGAATTGTTTTGGCTTGCATGCACTCCAAGATCTCACAAATATACTCACACTTTTCCTCACTCATGTTAGAGCTTGCAAGAAATCGGTTTGGTCTCAAATGAGTTTAGCCTCTCATTTTTTAGTTTTAACAAACAAAGAATGTCAACATATTATAATGCACTCACATTATAATGTGATTTCATTTCTATTTCCATGGACCAAAATGTGGTTCTGGCCACTTTTTGTTCCTCCATATTTGTGCACACACCCTGTACACTAAGATATAATCTACATCATCACCTATTACTCCATTAATAGTTAAATAATACTTCATCCATGGATTTCCAAGATTCTTTGTAATAGATTTGTATCGGTCTTCCCAACCTACCTCCTTAGAAAATTTACTTATTAGATATTTCATATTTAATTATAGAATACCACCCTTCATATCTTGAAAAAAACTTTGAGGATTTGAGTTTCCTCTTCAATGGCAGCTCTCATGGAGAATCATCTCCCTTTTTAAATCTCATGAGGACACATTCAAAACCTCTTATTTTTCTCAATCTATATATAGTTATATAATGATGGATTAAATATATTTTCAGTAGTCAACATATTTGACTTAACCATTATTCATGTTGACACTCTTTATAAGAGTACTAGATTCTCATTAATTTGGTTTTCTTATCTATGGTGAGAACAATACATCCATTATTATTGAACTTAAATCTTGCATGGTACCTAATTCATCTTATCAACATTTGTTAGAATCTAGGATTTGTTTGGAGAATCTTGAATAGTATTGTAAGGCACCATCCATGTATTTGGTACTTATTCTTTATCCATTTTCATATGGCTTTGAGAGGTCACTTTCTTCAACTAGGATTGAGAATCCTAATTCAATTGTGGTACCTTTCAACACTAACATGTCAACATCTAAGCAACTTTTAGATACATTCCTTTTAGTTTTCTTCACTTATTTTTATTTCAATAATGGGAATATATTTTTCATTGAACTACATTTTCTTCTTCCTAAGGGGTGAAATCTTGTTTAATGATCATGGATTATCATCAATATTTAGAGTTGAGCTTCCATTGTTAGTGTAGGAGACTACACTTTGGGGGGCTACATGGTCTATCTTCCTCTCTCTAGTCTAGACGGAGATTTCCCTCTCATGGTAATTATAATTTTTTTATTTCATTTGATTGGGGTTACCTAGCCCTACTCTCTTCATTCTTTCTTCTTTTTTCTCCTATGGGATCTTTATGTTCTTTTCAAGGAAATTATTTTGTGCATGGTTACACATTCTTTGAGCCCCATATATCAATCTATCCATGTACACACCTAAGCTATTCTTATGGGGATTGTTGCTATATTATTTTCTGATTTTATTTAGTTAATTTAACATTGTTATATTTTATGTAGTTAGGATATGATATGATTTCTTAGGCAGGTATCTACTTTCATAGATTTTACTTGCATCATGTGACTTGTACATTCCTTATTTGGTGGATATGTACACATGTTACTACATCTTTATCCCTTATTAATTATAACTTTAAATCTCTTGGTAATGTATGATATATACCCACTTCTATCTTTCATATGAGCGATCTAATCTAATCTCACTTTAATCCATCCTTTGATTGGAATATAATTTATTTTATTATATTGGTCTTCTTTTTTTCTTTCTTTCTTAGGTGTCTATCTTTATAGCTAGATATTATACATTTTTAAGTCTCTTTTTAATGTTCTATTGTGTTATCAAATTATTGTAAGAGGGATAAATTTATTGTATTCGCGTAGACATTTATTGATCAATAAAAGTTTAGGTCTCTTTTATGGTGGATTCTTTTAAAGGCTTTCCCAATGTATCATTGGTGTTCATGTGGTTTGTGTATTCATGTTTTCTTCTCCAGGGTAAGTGCACCAAGATGGTTCCCAAAAAGGGGGCTTAAGTGGCCACTTTTTTTCTAAAATCGAAATCTGACCTTGGACGTGAAATTGAGGATAGTTACACTCAAAATTTTGAGATGGAACAAAACAAGGATCGAAGTGCTCCAAGTCTACTTTCTAAACTACTAATTTATTTTGAAAATGGTTGAGATTCAGGGGTTCAAAAGAGGGATGTACAAAAATTGGTGTTGTTTTTGTCAGAAAAACATAACATAGCAACTCTTGTACGACCTGAGCACGGTGAACTTTTTTGAAGTATTTTTGAAATCGCTATTGTAAGAAGTTAGCTAATAGTATCTAGTTGGTGCATAATTTTTTTGATAATTTTTTAATGAATATTTGATGTTTTACTAATTTTCTAAGTGGGCACTTCCTAAAAAGAAGAATTTTGGCCATGCCCCCCCTACAAATTTTTGAAAATAATTGTTTTTTTTTCTTTTCTTTTAAATTTGTAGAATGGAGTCTAGTTTCTAAAAATGTAATTTATTTGAAATTTTGATGACGGTTAATTTATAACCAAAAAAACACTAAACATTGCTTTTTGGCAAAAAACAGACATACAAACAAAATAAATTATGGATGAAAGGCTTAACATTGTCGAAAAGTGAAAAAAATTACATCGTTGGATAGCTAAGAGAGAACCTAACATTACCCATGTTTTCAATTTTGTCAATATTGAACTAGATGCAATCTTGATGGTGAGCATGGACTCGATTATGTTAAAAATTGTAGAATTTGCAAAAACACGTCTCTAGCCTTGTTGGGAATGCCCTCCAAGCCTTTGGGTTGGTATTCCAAGGCAAATAATTTCACTTTTTTCTTTGTTTCTAATGCGAAATAACGTGTGTGCGTTATAACGCGAGCGCATTTTTTTAAAAAATTCATAAGTGGCCAGAAAATTGGTACCCAACTTCATGCACCCGCCCTCCATTACACTAATTTTTTAAGGAATAAAACACTTAGATTGAAACTCTCTTATTTTTTTGTTCACCTTGTATTCAACATAGAGTTGAACCATAGATTTTTGGGTATATGTACTTCTCTTTCACTCTTAGGGTTTTTCACCTAAAAGTAGAGAGATAAACCTCAAAAACCTAAGTGGTTCACTCAATCTAAGATATGTATGATGAAATTATGTCTAAATTCAATGTTCTAGATGCAACTAATTGATAATATTGATTGATTAAGTATGCTAAACTATTGAAATGCAACTTGTTTGAAAACACATTGTGTTATGCAGAAATGAACTAGAAATGAATGAAAAACTTTAACAAAAATTAATCAAACTAAGAGTGTGCACCTGGGATCTTGATGAAGGCTGGAAAAGACATTTGGAAGGCTACTGATACTAAAATTTAGGCTTGGTGGAACTCATTCGCCACTTTGGGTGAATTAGTCCCAATTATAGATGATTGTATTAGAGCCTGTTTTAGCCAAATGGGTGTCCAAATCTACAAAAAACTTTAGAAAAAATGTATAGTAGGACTCATTTGCCACTAATGGTGAATTAGTCCATTTTGGACTTTCTGAAAACTAAAAAATGGAATCTGTAGATTTTGGATTGCTCAATCTGCACCTCTAGCTGTCTAGATCTGAAATTGCCAAATTCGAGCCTGTAAGTGACTTTTTCATGATATTTTTGAATTGATTGATGAAGAGGTGACTTGAATAACTTTGAAATTTGATCTTCAATGATTTGTAAGCCTCCAAGAGTCTTAAATCTGCAAACAAACAAGACAATAAAGAGATATGTTGAATGTTAGAGCATGGGGGTTTGCCTTGGTCAAACCCCGTTTAGGTAATTAAACCAAAGTGATGAAATAAAGTAATGAAACATGAAACAATGGAGATGATTACCTTTTCATGATAATTTGATCTTGAAAGTCTACAATATAACATGAAGATTCAACCCTTGAATGCTTTAGAAAGCTAACTTGATGACTTCTAATGAAGAAACCCTAGCTTGCTTGACTTGGATGAGAAGATAGAAGATGAATTAATGATGATAGATGTAAGAATGAGTTGTTAGATGTAAAATGAGGATAAAAACACTTATTTATAGACAATTTTGCCTTAGTATCTTGATTATACCTCATCAAAGGCTGACATGTAGAAAAATTCAACTTAAAACCTAATTTTTCCCGCTCAAACCTCAAAAATGACTCAAAATGGGACTCATTCACCACTAATGGAAAATGGGTCCCACCTAAATGGGACTAATTTTTCACTAATGGTGAGTGGGTCCCACAGGGGTCATTTTTGCTAGTTTGGAATGCCGAGAAGTAAGAAAATTAGGCTTATATGATGAATATGTCGGTTATTTGAAAAAATTATGCCTTGGGATGCATAATATGGGTCAATTAAGGCCTATTAGTGATGATGTAAATGTTGAATAGGGATTGGGACACATAAATCAATGTGAAAGTGTGATTAGATACACTTTACAACACTAAAATTAGGTCCACATAGCCTAGAAGGGCACAAATACCGATGTGAATGTGCAAGACACATTACAACACTAGCTTATCATTAAGTTTACATTAAAAACCTGCTAGATTGATGTAATAATGTTATTAAAAAGAGTTTATAATGTTGAATTAGGGAGAAATATGTTCATTAGGTCTAGAAAGCGTGAAAGTCCTTTACAAGACTTTACAACACCTTTACAAGACATCATTAAAAGCATGTTATTCGATTTGAAAGGGTCAAAGACCTAGTGTGGATGCATAATATGCCTCACAACACCTAAATCAAGGCCTAATTAAGTCCAATTAATCTCATGTCAAGCAAAGGGATCTTTTTTCTATGGCACAAGAGCATCTCTTTATTTCAAGTTTCTAATTTCTTAAAGCTTCAATTTATTATATTAAATTTTTTGACAAGAATGCCAAATACTAATCTAGTTTCAAAACTCTCATTCACCTATAGTTAATGATTTTAAAATTTACTTTAAAAATATTTTACTAGCTTAAATTTAGTATTTTTCTTCTTAAAAATTACTAATTACAAACTAAATTTACTTTTCAATTTTTTTCCTTGAACCTTATATGGGATTTCTACAAAAATATTATGTAGCAATTATTGTTTCAATGTAATTTATTTTTTTATTTTTATCAATGATTTTATAAAAATATTACTCACTACCCTAATACTTTTAGATAAAATATCAACTGATTAGGCACTCCACTATTTTTTTTATTTAATACCCAAATTTATTCAATTTTACCACAAGATTTATTGGGTTTTTGTTGATTTTGGAAGGGATTTGATACTATATATTGATAGCTTCTTATTGAGTATCTCTAAGAACCATATATGTTCCATAATCTTTGGTTATTATTGTCATGACACTATATGAGAGGGTGGTTGGCCATGTTTTAACTCCTATTTAATTTAAAAATGATATTAATGCTATAATTGGTTTTAAACAAGGTTGAATTTATCTTCATATATTCTCAACATTGATGCAATATAAGATATTAACATAAATTCAAGAAAAGTATATTATGGTTGTATGATTTATATTATAATCATCACTATTTTTTATTTATAGATAATACATTAGTTTGATGTCACATAATGTTATAGGTTTACAATGGCATCTTGATAAATTAAGTTCATGTTGTGATAGTTATCATTCACAAGTAAATTTGGGTAAAAGTAAGTCCATTTGAACATTTCTAACCGTGTCATAGAAAAATGGCCCCTTTGTCATTTTCATGGCCTTTTAGGTCTTGTTTCATGGTGTTTGATCTATTTTGCTCCGATTTTATGTTGCAAGATGGCTTGAACATGCATATTTAGGTACTAAAATTCAAATAATAACGTCTTGTGAAGGTGTTGGGAAGTGTTGTAAAACATTTCTACACTCTTCTAGACTCCATTCATTACAATTCACCTAAAAATCTCCTTTTCATCACTAATCAAGTCCTATTTTGAAGTGTTGTAAAGTCTTGTAACAAGATTTCACACTTTTCTAGGCACAACTTCACTATTCATCCATTTCTCATGCTTTATTTGTTCCCTTTATGCACTTATAAGCTTTAATTAAGTGTATTTTTTAATGTAAACCCGACAAAAAACATTAAATACAAGATAATTCCTGACACACATTTTTAGGTCCTAGGTGGGACCCATTTTCCATGGGTGTCGAATGACTTCCCCTTGGCTCCAAATTCAAATTTTTTAAAATTTCCTTTCGGGTTTTTATTCAAAAACACTTGATGTCGGCCTATTATGAGGTATGAATGGTTAACTAAGGCACAAGATTGTATAAATAAGTGAATTTCACCTCATTTTACATCTCCCACAATCCTCTAACATTCACACGTCATATTCAAGCAATCTTAAGCATTCAAGCATCTTACAACATCTCATCAAGAAATACTCAAGCACTTTCGAGCATCCATTAATACTACTTCAGATTTGAATTATCAAGGGTTTGGTAAGTTAATATCTATTGCATGTTATTAGTTTATCATTCTCTTTCATTTCATTATTTCATTAAGGGTTTGATTACCAAAAGTGGGGTTTGACCAAGGCAAACCCCTATTTGCTAACCCTCAACCATTTTCCCCGTATTGCATGCATGTTTGCAGACCTAGGTATGCAGATTTAACAAGATTTTTGGTGTTGAATATTGGTAAACGAGTCAACTAGGTTCTTCAAGTGAACTCATTAATATTTCAAGCTTCAAGAAGGTTTTCTATCTGTTTCCAATAGAATTGACTTCAACAACCTGACAACCAGAGATTTCTAGATCTGGTGTTACAGAGTTGTCTCCTAATTTTTCATAATTTTGGGAGAGGAATGATTCGCCACCAGTGGTGAATGAGTCCCACCTTAGGACTAAAAATATGAATTTTGTCAGATTCTGAATCCCGATAGTCAAAAACTAGTTCTAGATGCTTTTTCACCAGTAAGAGGACTAATTCGCCACCTTGAGCGAATGAGTCCCACCGTGAAATTTTAGTGATTTCAGTCAACATCCACAACATTCCAGAATCATCAAACATTTCCTAGGTGCACTCTATTTCATCTCATCTCTTTTTGTTTTGCATTATTTCTTCATTTAGTTCATTGTTTGCATATCATAGTGTGTTTTCCAGCATAGTTTAAATCATAGTTTTGCATTCAAATTCATTCATTTAAATCACTCAATTATATTTATTTTACTTCATTGAGCTTAAACAACATCATACATAACATAAATTTGAATGAACCCTTAGCATTTTTGGCCCTATCTCTCTCCTTTTAGGTGAAAAACCTAGAAGAGTTAGAGAAGTCCTAGAGGATCCAAAAATCTATGGTTCATTTTGGTGAACCTGCATTTTGAACACTTTTCATTTCTGATTTCATTTGCATATTGCATCCTATATTACATTTGCATTAACATTCAATTACGACATTGTTTTTTTTTTTTGCATTCTAGGACTCTTCATATTGCATTAGTGAAAATTCATTTAGCTTTCATTTTTGCATTGCATCTTATTGAAAATTTTGAAAATTTTAATTTTGCATCCTTTATTGCATTCTATAGAGCATTAAAATCATCTTAAAATTTCTGAAAAACACACAAAAACATCATACTGGGACTCATTTGCACCCTGGGTGAATTAGTCCCTCTGCACTTTTTGGACAACATTTCTAGCATTTTTCTGGCAATTTCCTGCATTTCAATTTTCTGTAGTTAGTTCTCTGTTACAATTAGCAACATTTCTATTATTTTGATTTAGACATCTTAGATTACCTTGCATTGCATTTGATTTCACCCCCTCCTTTCTGGTACTTGTATGAGTGTTTGGTGCCCCGTTGATAATACTTTAGTGAGAAGAAGTTCTAGACTCATGGCCTCCCATGATAGCACTTTCATTATGGACCTTGGGATCTCATGAGCTCCTACTCCTAGTATGGACAATGGTGTATTAGGCACTGACAATACCACTTTTATGCCTTCATCTTTCCATCTAATGAATGTTGACACCCAAAACAATTCCCTCCCACAAGAAAAGGTCATTAATATTCATGAGGATTTTGCAAAGTGATGATGGCTTGCAAATGATGAAGAGAATTGCCAAGATTTACAATAAACATGCCTCTTCTAATACCCAATCCACAACCATTCGTGTAAGCCAAGGAGGACCTCAAGTTCATCCCCCTTCAACCATAGAATCCATACCAAATTATACCAATCTGCAAGTCCACACAACTATGCATCAGGTTGATTATGCGACTACTTCTTTCCCGATTCCACCTAGCATTCCTACTTCTCTTATGGCATTGCAAGTACCCTCCACCACTTTTACACCCCATAGTATTCCTTTCACTTCCCCTAACAACACCTACACTCCATCACCCTTTTCTCTTCCACCTCAATCCACTTACCCTGACCTTGTTCTTACATAGCTCCTTAACATCGTTTCTTTCATGCAACATCAAATTTCCACCATTAGCCAAGGTCAAATTGCTCCACCCACATATCATGTCTGTAGTAGCCCCTTATCCTTAGAAATATTACGTACCCCAATGCCATAAGGGATAGAAATTCCTTAGTTTGAGAAATACGGAGGTAAAGGAGACCCTATCAACCATGTTAATGCTTATACAACTTTGTGTAGTGATTTTTCCCTTGATGATAAGCTGTTAGCCAAATTGTTTCCAAGGACCTTGAAAGATATTGCCTTAGAATGGTTTTCCAACTCGCCTTATAATCATTCCATCTGTTATTTCAATAAATTGGTGGATGCTTTCATAAGTCACTTTCAAGTGCACATGACACTTAAAAAGACAATGGCTGACCTCATGCGATGTAGACAAAACACCGATGAAAAGGTAACATATTTTATCTCACAATACCAATCCTTGTATGCTCAGATTGATGTCAAGAATCCTGATGCACATTTGCATAAGATGTTTATCGAAAACTTGCACACAAACCTTTAGGATAAGCTAACTATGATAAAATTCCCTTCGTTTATGCATTTATGCACAACCTTGTGTGATACCACAACTCAGTTTCAAGTCATGATTCAAAATCCACTTCTAACCGAGCCGAAAAACCTAAACACGAGAATCAAAACTAGAATAACACACAACTTTCACAAACCAAATAGAGGATTCTTACAGTTCAATCCTGCTGCACAACCGCAACCAACCCAACCAGTTCAAACTCAAGTGGCAACTATTAAAGCAATGGTGCCTTATACCTATGGGGACCCGAAGAGAAAATTTACTCCCTTACCTGATACCCTTCATAACACAATGAACTAATTAATTCAACAACACATGCTCACTTTTCCACCCGTCTGACCACTTGATCCAAATAAGCCCTTACCACCCATTTTCAAACCTAATGCTTATTTTCATTTTCATCGCCAAAATGGACATGACACTGAACACTACATGCATCTCAAACATTTAGTTCAAGACCTCATTGATTCAGGCCATTTGTCCATTTTGGGTGTTAATGATCAAGGCAATAAGTCCATTGCGCCCTCTAACTAGAACTTACAAATTTTCACCAATCCTATGCCTAAACACACTACATTTGTTAAGGCTAGTGAATCTTTAAACATTGATGTAATGATTGTTGATACAAACAATGAACAACATGATATATCTCCACCTGTTACTGAAGATAGTATGGATCAACTTGTGGCTACAATAGTTACGATAGATGTTATCCCTCATAAGGGCCAAACCACTAAATCTCTTGATATCACTTTTACGGCTAAAGACATTACAAAAACATCTTGATGGTCCTCTCTACATAGTTGGAAAAATCTATGATAAGCCCACTAATGGGATATTAATAGATCACACTTGTGAGAATGTGGTCATAGAGGAGTTTCTAGTATTACATGAGCTATATCAAGATCCTTATAATAAACCAAATACATGGATTAAAACACATAGTGGTTTTGCATGCCCTACGAGGCAGGTGCATGAAGATGGGTAGCCAATTTGTGGCCAATTTACTTTTTCATCCCACGAAATAGAAAAAACATGAACACGTTATAGTAAAACATGCTCACGTTATGGCTTGGTAATGACTGAGCCTAGGATCAGTCATTACCAAGCCATAATGCAAGCACATTATAACGTGCACGCATTATGGTTTAAATTTCAAAAAATGCGCACATTTTGAGTTCAAAAAATGTGCATTTTTTGAAGTCAAAAAAACATTTCCAAAACGTGAGTACGTTATAACGCGCTTGCATTTTGGTCTACATTGAATTATTTTCTTCTCTTTTTCTTGTCTTTTTCTTCTTATCTTTCAGGGAGACTATATACAAGAAATAAACATTTAAGTATAAGTTTACATTTGCATTTGGACGTTTACTTTCTTATACTTTAAGTTATATTTCATGTATATAGGCAGGATGTTTGAGAGTGGTTTCGGATCTCTAGGAGTTATAATACAAATTCTAGTTTTTGGAAGATCTCAAAAAAATTAGACTTAGTCAAATTTCAGTAATTAGCATGCCAAATTTTAGTAATTAGGAGGTCAAATTTCAGTAATCAACAAGTTGTATCATCTTTCTATCTCTATCTCACTCATTTTTTATCCCTTATTCTCTAGATCTCTCTCTCACACTCTCTCCTTCCCTCTATACTTCTATCTATCGAACCTATCTCTCCCCCTCCATCTATCCCTCCTTTCCTCCTTCCCTCCTTACCTCTCTAATTTTCTCTATCTCCCCCTCTCTCTCTCTTCCTCCTAATCACCTTCCCTCTCTACTTCTCTCTATCTAACCTATCCCTCTCTTCCTATCTCTCACCCTCCCTCCACTCTCTCTCAATCTCTCCACCTTCCTCCTTCCCTCCTCTCTCTCTCTCATTCTCTTTATCTCACTTCTCTCTCCCTATATCCCTCACTCCTCCCCTCTCCACTTCTATCTATCTCTCTCCCTCCCTCCTCCCCCTCTCTATCTCTCCTTCCCTATATACTTATCTCTACCTCTCTTGATCTCTACCTCTCCCTCCCTCATTCCCTC
>VDFB02281492.1:589809964-589903801 GCA_007258455.2 Sequoia sempervirens
AACTCTCTACCCTAATCCCTCAACCCTCAACCCTCTACCCTTTACCCTCTACCCTTAAATCCTAATCCCTCAACCCCTATACCCTCTACCCTATACATTGGACCCTCAACCCTAATCCCTCAACCCTCTACCCTCAACCTTAAACCCTCAACCCTCAACTCTTAAACCCTCTAACCTTAAACCATATATCCTCTACCCTCTATGCTCTACCCTATACATTAAACCCTCAACCATCAATTCTCAATTGTCAACCCTTAATACCTCAACCCTAGGTAGGTAGGGAAACATAGGTGAGATACAAAGTGATAAAGGGAGCGGTAGGTAAATAGAGGGAGAGGGGAGATAAATATAGGTAGAGAGAGAAGGAGACATAGAGAGAGGAGATAGAGTGAAGTAGAGAGGGGAGGGAGGGACAGGTAGGGAATAGATAGAGGTGAGTGCATGTGTGTGTGTGTTGGAAATACAAGGGCAGAAAACTGAGAGGGGGGGTGAATCAATTGTCTCTAAATTTCAAACTTATTAATCCTTATTCCTAGATTTGATCAATATCAATGAAAGCATGAATCAAGAACACATCAAAAACACACATAACACCAAGATTTTTATGTGGAAACCCTGTTAGGGGAAAAACCACGGTGGAGGTCAATCCACAAGATTACACCCTGTTAAAAGTATAAGAAGAATAAATGGGGAATGCACATGTATTCAGGCACATTTCCTAGAGCTTACTACTCAATTACAAAGGAAGACACATTGTCTTGCAGAAAGATTCAGATTACAACCATTCGGATTTTGAATTGAGAAAATAGCATTTGCTAATGCCTGATTAGAGTTACGGTTAAGCACATCAACACTTCTTCACTCTTTTGCACTTTTCTTCACACTCTCTCTTCCTTCGAATGAACTAAACAATATTTGCACACACACACAAGCACACCCTTGCACACCTCAATTTGAATAAAAAATTGCTCTTATATATCAGCAACATGAAATTAAATTCTCTACAAGTTGGCCACAAACAAATAATAAAATGAATACTGTAGAACCCAAATCCTAACACCTACAAAACACAAGAAACAAAAAATAATATTAGATCAAATGCAAGTAAGAATCAAGATTCCCCATGAAATCTATTTAAATTGCAAAGAACTACAAATGAGATGAAGAAAATAAGAAAACATAAACAAAAGATATCAAATCCTATTTAAATGCAAATAAAACTCTTGATCCCATGGGGGAATTGGTGCCAATTTGATGTGGAAATTGGCCCTTTCCCAACTCCTATGATGCAATGCTGATGAGTGATCCACTTTGGTGAAGATTCAATTGAGCTCCATGATGAAAAATATGCATAAGCTAGCTACAAACTTGATAAAATTGATGAAAATGGATATTCTTGAGTATGAAATTGAGTATAGTAGACTTGCTCAAATTGTGGATGATCAAAATGAGGAGAGAAACCTCTTATTTATAGAAAGACAAGATGGAAGAATGATCAAAATGGAACAATGCGGGATCATTCAACACCCAATGGGCAAGTGCCGCTTGTCAAGATGTGAATGGACAAAGGATGTGCACATTTTGATGAATGTGACCATAAATGCAATTAGGTGGAATTTGAAAATAGTGAAATGACATGTAAGAGGGGACAAAGAATGACTTAAATGCCACTTGGAACAATCCACAAGGACATGTAAGAAGGAATGAATGTCATGTTGGAAGGACAAATCCACTTGTAGGGATTTCAAATTTGGAAGAATATTCCTCTAAAGATGCCAAGTTGAGAGAAAATAGAGATTTAATAAATGAATTAAATGTATTTTCATGTGTAAGTGGAAAAAGCTAGAGGATGGGACATGGATTAAGATTAGATTTAATAAGGATTTGATTAAACATGATGAGGTTAGGTGATTTGACAATTTTGACTTAGATTTTAAGATTTAAATAAATCAAAGTTGAGAGGAAAATGATTTAGAATTAGTTAAATAATAATTTTGATTTATTTAACTAAAGGGGATGATTATTAGATTAAATTAGATAAAGGTTTAATTTATTTAATTTAATAAGATGACTTTAGAGATTTAATCAAATAAAATGAATTATTTAATTAAATAGATACCTAGGGTTAATTAAATGAGATGGATTAATTTAATTAACAAAAGAGAATGACTTAATAAGATAAATAATGATTTATTTAATTAAGGGACAAAGAGTGATGAAAAGCTTTAAGAAGGTGATTTAGGTTGAAATAGTGTTAGTAAAGTCAGAATCAGGTGTGCAATGCCAATCATTACATTTTACTTGTCTACATTTTGCCTCTCTTTGAAGCGATGCATTTGTTGTGTTGTTGCAAAGAATAAACATGTCTTGATCAAAAGCTAAAAAAATTCTGATTTCAAAACTTCCCCCACTGCTACACTAGCGAGAGAAAACATGTTGATATATTGCCCCCTCGAGGGATCGGACCCAAATTTCAACTTTTTGGGTGATCTCGCAAAAAAAGAGGACAAGGTGCCTGGCAGGTCCAGAAAGGCTCTGGAACATCAAAATCATGCCAAAACGATGCAAAACGGCCCACAGACAAACAAAAACAAGCTCGAAGGACCAAAACCTTTGCAGGACAGCTAAAAGAGGTAAAAAAACCCTAACTTTTAGGCTTAATATAGGCCTCGAGGGGCCATTTCCAGTTCATTTGCACACATAGCCTATAGAGATTCTGTCACTAGAGCTCTGAGTAGTCATCGAGATGGCGCAACGATAGCTTCCATGACACGTTTCAGACCAAGTATGAGTGTACCAGTGACTTCCAGGTGCAGGACCTCCGGTGAGGGATCCTAACTTGATCTCATTTTTTGTGCTTTGGTGCATTTATTACGTCTAGAAAGTTAGTTTAGGTCTAGCGGTGCAATATAGTGCCACTACAAACTTAATTTTGGCACTGAGTGACCTCAAACTATGTCACATATGCATGTAGCGCTGCAATAGTAGAGTTTGTAAATTAGGGTTTCAAGCTAAAGTGTGTAGCTTATGCGGAGAGCGTCGCGACAACATTTTATATGAAGTTTTTGCTCAAAGGTCAAAATGGGTTGCAGAAAAACTGTGCCACAGCAACAAAGTTTGAGGGTTTCAACTCCTCCAGCGATGTAGTTTGAAACTTTCAAACTACACTGCCTTTGCAAACAACAACACATGATGTTGTTTCAAAGGTGAAAAAGCTTGACCAAGCCCAAGATTTTTTCACGAAACTTGATGTTGCGACTTTCCTGATGCTGGAGGTAGACGATATACTTCACTCATGAGAGCACATTATCTTAGTTTTATTTTGTATTCTAGAGGGGATGCATGAGTGATTATAGGACCCCCTAGGAGCTCTAGGATTATGGTACATCACCTACACTCACCCATTCTCCACTCACTTGGGTATGATGATTGCACTGGCCGAGCGATGGCACATCAAGACATTGTCTTTCCATTTTCCCACTAGTGAGGCGACGATTACTTTGGAGGACGTCTAACAAATTTTGAGACTACTGATCCATGGAGAGCACATCATTTATGATGTGAATACTGGATGAGGTGCCTACTATGATGTGATGAGCCTCAATTAGATTCTCTTCTCAGAGGGTCAAATTGAACTGGAGTGATACAGGTTCACAATTTCACCATTCAGATTAGTGGTAGCAGAGATTATCTCAGGGCTTGTGGAACCCGATCGGTTGGGCTAATACTTTAGTGTCAGATGGGGGTTTTCCTGGGAGAGGATGATCATATTCAAGAATTTCTTTGCTTGGGGGCCAATGCTATTGGCCTTTCTGTACAGAGATTCACATGAGGTAGTGTACCTAGACGGTAGATCCCTTAGGGTCAGCATTACTCTATTACATATTTGGGCATGGGAACATATTTCAGTGTTGTGTCCCATCAGAGTTGTTATAGTGGCCATGGATCCAAATGATCTAGTGGAGTGGCGATACAGAGGCAGAGTTTCATTTTCACACACTGGAAAGCATGAGATCCCTCATTGGAGGAGGGTTATTGATGATATGTAGGAGTTCACCTGGCAGCCATACCTCAGATGGGCAACATAGTATGATGATGATCAACAACTTTTCTTTGCCCACCAGGACTGGCTTATGCAGGGGCGAGAGCACACTATGATTGAGAGATATCTTCCAGACATAGTGGCATGTTAGTTTGGTGATGCTCAGGATCGACCCGATGACCAGTACATGGCCATCTTTTCCCATACGATGGGGGAGACATCCTGGGGCGAATACATACCTACCCATGAGGTTGTTCATAGTTTTATGCAGCTTGTGGCCTGGCCATGGGGATATGCACAGGGTCCAGTCGATGCCGGAATGACATAGGGATAGAAGGATTGGTTTTGGGTGCCTTTGAGATTGACACTACCAGGTGTAGCAGTGGCCCAACGGAGGCCTAGGGGACGAGTAGGCAGGCAGCCACAAGGAGGCTGAGGGGGTGGTGAGGATGGAGGTAAGGCAGGTAGGGGTTGACATCCAGATCATGGAACACCTCCCCAAGATGGAGAGCAGGAAGATGGGCCACCCAGACAGGATCAGGATCAGGTCTGCTAGGACCAGGACTATGGACACCAGGATCAGGATCACAGGCCCTAAGATAGGGTCCCAACACCGCAGAGGGACAAGGACTAGGATCAGCTACTTGTGTAACCATGTCCTTAGCTAGACGCCAAGGATGGTCAGATTCTCCAGCTATAGGCATATGTACAGGCACTTGGGTATGTGCAGGATCATGAGGGGCCAAAAAGTGGCAATATTATTGGTATTTGTAGGGTATGTGGCTGACGACTTTTTTTTTACCCAAAACTGATGAAATGAAAATGGTTTTTAGAGGAGATTCTCAGCTTTCCACCAATATAAATTATGCTTTAATTTGAATTTAATAAATTATTATTATTTATTTTCTATTAGAATTATGACTAAAGTCTTGATCAATAGGTTGATTGAAAAAAATCTATAACTTTCAAATGGTATCACATTTTTTGAATCTAAAACATGCGTCACATTCTATGCTTCACATACTATAGGATTGAAAAAAGAAAAATTAAATTTCATGAAGTTTTGACCAAGTTAAGGTGGTCAGACATATGAGTTTTTATATTTTTAAAAAGTTGTAATAAAAAATTCATAATTAATTATTTACTTGGAAAAATTACAAAAATATGCATCACATCCGGACATGAGTCCTCTACTTATATATAAAATCTTATAAAAAATATTATCATTTTATTATGGTTAGGTGGTTAGGAACCTACTTCTATTTTTCCACGAAATTTAAGTACTACTACATTGAAATTTCAAATTTTCACCAAATAGATTTTATTTATTTTTAAATAAACCTAGTAATTTAGAAACTACATTCAATTTTCTATAGATTCTATTCTTACATATTTTTGAAATAATATAGATAACTTATTCAAATTTTTACGTCAAGTTGCCTAACACTGATTTTTCTAAATTTTTTGCCACTTAAGGGCCTGTTTTTTCCATGATGATCCTACACATACCCACTTACAACTAAGAGAGATCAGTTACGAGTTGAGTGGGACCAAGTGGTCTAGTAGAGACAGGCCGTGGAACTACATGCAGCAACATATATGGGCAAACGAAAACAACTAGAGAGCATGTCTACATCCTCCTCCCAGAGCATGGTACTGCTTCAATCATACAGTGAGGCCATCCAGGAGGCTAGATATTATAGGGTGCACTATCATCAGGCCATGCTAAGAGTAGCTCAAGTCTTGGACTTTTCACAGAGGATAGGCCACAGACCTACAATGGACCACAAAGAGAGAGCAGGTGGTGAGGGTAGCAACTAGTAGGATTAGGCCCAGTTTTGATTAGAGACATATATTCTTTCATTCTTTTATGCTTGACAGGCTCATTTTTGATAGCCTAGTAGGTGATTGTACTCTATTGATAAACACATGTACATTTTGATCTTATTTTGTACCATGATAGTGTACAATTTGTTGATATATATGATATGAAATGACATTGATTCGATGTAATGTGTTCTATTCTATTTTATGCATTATGGATGGCTTTTATTTTCTATATGCTATGCAATGGGTCTATATGATGCTACGATGTTTATGCAATGATAATGCTATGTGATGTATGACTTTATGATACGATGCAATTATGTTATGTGATGTTATGGTGTATCTTATGTTCTATGTGATGATGCAAATGTGATCAGATGCTTTATTTTTTGATATCTTTTCTATTATGATATGATGCATAATGCCATGATTATGCGACTAACAGATCTATATTATGCCCCTAATGAATGAAATGCAATCTTTTTTCCTTTTCATTATCTTTCTCATGCATTATATGGTGATGTGCTTATATGATGCTTATGTCATGATGGTTAAATCATGATTATATAAGTTTGATGGATGTTATGACGATGATATGATGAATGCAAATGATGTTATGATGATACAAATGTTATGGTAATGATGTATGATGTTTATGATGTGAAGCTTTATGTTATGATAATGTAAAAGTGGATGATATGAATTAATAATGCATATGGGATGATTTCCTTTATGCTTATATAATGGGTACATATGTATGGATTATGAGATGCTTAGAATAACCAGTCTATATTATGCAATGATGGAAATTCAATGCATGTGATATGATTTAATATTTCCTATATGATATGATATGCAGTATGCTGACAGTTTGTGGATGCAGGATGGATGCATGATGATTTTTGATTAACTGTAATGGTACCATGTTAGCGTGTAGGAAGATAGAATAAAGCAAGATATTCCAACAAGACACGAGATGATGATGATGAGGAGGAGGAGGAGGAGGAGGAGTTGGGATTTTCAAAGGGCCAATTACCTTATGTTTGATAACACACATTGGCACAATGCATCAAGGTATTAAGAACCAGGATGGCATTGCACCTAGTGTGATGGACTTTGACTCGACAATCAGATAGGAGTATTCTTGTTCACACTTGGCATACAAAATCTTATTCAAAATGTAGTTCAAATATTCCAAACACTTAAGAACAAAACATCGAAAAGAAAGCCTTCCTATTTGGTCAACAAGATATCTAAAACACCCTCCCTACACCTAAACATAGCACGTATAACCAAGGTTATATTACAAAAATATCCAAAAGGACAATAGATAAAAGATAATGATCATTGCCCCATTCCTACCTCTCTAAATCCTTCATTCGGACATCATTGAGAGGTCCTTGGAATGAGCGCAATAAGATAACTTTAATAAGATAAAGAAAAAGAAAACAAAAAAGCTAATGTTCTTCAATACCGCTAGCCACGACTAAACTACGCTGATGCCTGATGTAATTTCCATTGTAGGAAGGATACATCCTAGGACATGATGATATCAAATAATTGATATGGGACTGATTGGATGAGGGGCTATTAACCCAAAGAGTTGACCAAATTATTTATGTACTGACCTAGATTTGAGACTTCGAGATTTGAGTTTTTACTTTTAACCTGCTAGACTTGTTCCCAATTGTTTCACCAAAGGTTGGGGATGATGAACGATTTATTATAAGTGATGTTTTATTGCAAGTGAAAGCAAGATGGGATCGATGGATTTTTTCAAATGTTTTGAAGCTTTTTTTTGGTATTTTTGAGATTTTGCAAATGTTTTGATTTTCAATTTTCCAATGTTTTGGGGTTTTCTGAGATTTTGACGAAGAGACTAACCTAAAGACCTATCCTAGGGGCCTCGAGGGCTGATCAACTAGATTAGCCTTTCCTACGTTATACACGTAGAGACCACGTAGTTCGACTAACACAAACTCGATTATTAATGAGATATAAACAAATGGATTGCCAGATTATTATGACAAACTCCTAAAGGACTGACCTAAGTGTCTTGGGGAATGGTCAAAGATAAACCTTTCCTATGTTCAAAGCTCAAAGATAACATAGTTCAACAAGATGACTCTATTTTTTGAATTTTTTAACTGACTTTTTGACCTATTTTTTGGATTTTGAATGTTTTGGATTATTGTATTTTATTAATGTTTTTGGATTTTTTATTTTTATGATATTTTTGGATTTTCTGATTTTGGGATTTCAAGAATATACAAAAATCCAATATGGTGAGAACATGCCCCCAACATGATGTAATAGACTACTCCAATAAAGGTAGGACAAACTGACCTTAAGAATTGGCTGAGTAGTACTAGGAGGGATCATGAAACGAACACAAGACCAAGCTATGATGCAAATATGGATGGGTGATGGATGAAGATATGGAATGTGATGGATGAATGATGCACGATGGATGGATGATGTAGAAAAAGTTGTGAAGATTCTGGTGGATGGAAAGTGCTTATTTACACAAGGTGCCTATTTTCTAGGTTTTCACCAAGCTACTTGCCCAAAGCACCACTGAAGTGGTTTTTACTAGAGGATGATTTTTCTCTTTATTATTTTTAATCCTTTTATTTATTTATTTACTTATTTTTGAATTTTTTAATTTTTTTTTTTAATTTTTTGTTGTCACCAAGACGCCTGTTTGCTAGGTTTTCACCAAGGTGACCATTTTTTCAGGACATAAAACTTTTTGAGATGTGAGCTATTCATGGGCTCCTCCAGAGGTTCCCCTTCGGGTGTTGATAACTGATATGCCCTGGACTTGTAACTTGTTGTGATGACGAATGGCCCCAACTAGTGGTGTTCAAATTTTCCTTTTCTATTTGGATTTGGGATGTTCTTTTGGTTCTTCTTTAGCATAAGTTCTCTGACCTAGAAGGTTCTGCTCCTGATCTTCTTGTTATAGTTTTTCTTGAGCCAGTTCTAATACACCTACAGGTGGTTCAAGGCATTCATTTGCCACTCATCTAGCAATTCCAGCTCATTCAGTCTTGACACCTGGTATTCCTCATCTGTAATGAGGTTTAACAGTGATGTTCTAACTGACAAAAGCTTGATCTTGATGGGTAATATGGCTTATGATCTATAGACTAGGGAAAAGGGGGTGGCACTTGTTGGTGTGCAGATGTTGGTTCGATAGGCCTAGAGGGAAGGATTTAGCTATAGATGCCAGTCATGACCTATGTCATTGACTGTCTTTTTGAGGATTTTTAGAATGGTTTTGTCTGTGGCTTCTGCTTGGCCATTTCCTTGGGATAATATGGAGTGGAAAAGCGATGTTGGGTTTTGATTTTTTTGCAAAGGTCATGAACATCCTGATTCTTGAAAGGTGTCGCATTATCTGAGATAATAGCTTGGGGAACACCATATTGACATCTTAAGTAGTTTTGGATGAACTTTGATAGCTCCTTTCCAGTGATGTATGTCATGGGTATGGCTTCCACCCACTTGGTGAAGTACTCAGTGGCGGTAATGATAAACTTGTGGCCACAAGATGAGGTGGGGGTGATTTTTCCAACAAGATCGAGCCCCCACTGTGAAAAGGGTCATGGCGTGACAATGGGATGAAGCTCTTGAGCTGGTGCATGGATGAGGTCCCTATGCTGCTGACATTGTAAATATCTTTTGACATAGTCATGTGCTTTGCTTTCCATAGTAGGAAAATAATACCCCATCCTTAGAAGTTTCTTGGCCAAGGTCATACCATTTGAGTGTGAACCACATATGCCATTATGCACCTCAGTCAAGGCAGTCAATTCCTCCTCAACGTTTAAGCAATGTAATTGGGTTCCTTCTATGCTCGTATTGTAAAGAGTTTCTCCTAGGATGACAAACTGAGATGCTTTCTTGATAAAGTTTTTCTTAAGGTTTGAGGTTATGTTAGCTGGGAGGACTCCTATTCTCAGATAAGTGTCTATGTCATGGTACCATGGATCACTGGGACAAACAATTTTGCACACAAATTCTGACTATGGTACCTTGAATGCAGGAACGAGAAGCTGCTCTGCCAAGAATTCATGCTTTGGGACATTGTGACGGATATCCAATAGGGATCCAATTGTTGCCATGGCATCTACCACTCTTTTGTTTGCTCTGGGTATCCACTCAAATGTGATCTCAATGAAGGACTCCTTAAGACTCTCCACCAATTTCTTGTATGGAGTTAGCTTGTCATCTTTAGTTTGATATTCATCATTCACTTGATTGATTATTAGTTGTGAATCTCCATATACCTTAAGAGCCATGATATGCCACTGCATTACTATTCTGAGTCCTATGGTTAGAGCCTCATATTCTGTGATATTGATTGTGCAAGGAAATGTCAATTTGTAGGATCTTGGTATGCAGTCTCCTTGTGGAGTGATGAAAAAGACCCTAGCTCCTGATCCGTGCTGTGTGTAGGAACCATCAAAATACAACTTCTAGTGGTCTACTATGTTCAAGTTGAAGATGAATTCATCAGGGAACTCTGAAATTAGCAGATTCTATGAATACATTGGCTCTTTTTCCAATTGGTCTGTAATAGATTGCACTTTGATATCCTTTCATTCCACGTAATCGATGTCATATTCTGATAGGATCATGACCTACTTGGCCATCCTTCCTATGAGCACTACCTTGGAAAGTAGGTACTTGAGTGGGCGATCTTGGAAATGAGCTTAATTTTGTGTGTTAACATGAAGTGTATGAACTTCTGTGAGGCAAACACTACTGCTAGACAAGATTTTTTAGTGAAGCAATAGTTTAACTCATTCCCTACCATGGTCTGAATGATGTAGTAGATGGCCCTCTCTATTCTATTTTCATCGTGTTGAGCTAGGAGAGCACCGAGAGCTGCTGCTATTACTGATATGTAGAGGATTAGAGGATTTCTTGGGATTGGTGGCATAAGCACTAGAGGTGTGAGTAAATACTCTATGATTTTCTTAATGGCCTGATCGCACTTGTCATCCCACTTTTATGCTACCCCCTTGTGGAGTAGGTGAGAATACAAGATTGACTTGTCTGCTAGTTGAGCTATGAACCAGTGGATGAACTGGAGCCTGCCTTGTAAGCCCCTTAACTATTTCAATGTTTTAGGTGCCTCCATCTCAAGGATTGCCTTTACCTTACCAGTATCTATTTCAATTCCTCTCATAGACATAATATATCCCAACAGTTGATAGGTTGTCGTTAGGTCCCATTACTTTAGAATATAATATTCAATTTGTCGACCTGGTAGTGTTCAAGGCAATCTGCAATAGAAGAGGTCTGGAGTATCTCCCTCAGGTTTCCTAACTTTAAAGAACAACTTAAGATTAATTATAGCTTCAAAATATTTAACTATCAAACTGTAAAGTAATCTATTCTTAAAAAAATAGAAAATACTCGAACTCTAGGAATAAGTATACTAATTTAAAAAGCATATTAACTAAATTAAAAAGCCTAGAATCAACTAAACTAAGAAGCTGCAAAATTATAAGAGTAGAAAGGATTGTAGAAATCCATAAAACATTTTCTTAACAATAAAAATTCTAACAGTGAATAACAGAAACTACGGAAGTGAAAAGATAACAGATACTCCAGAGCTTAAAATTTCATAACAGTAAATTTAAATAACTCTCTATAGAACAACAATATAATAAAAGAGAAAATGTATCTACTCCTGTCGAGTGGCCAGCTCGTGGGTCAACACATTCATTAGAACTCATCTCACATTCATAGCTATTTCAGGAACACTTCTATCAATCATACTTATCATCCATAACTCATAACTCAGAATTTTAGATAACAATCTCTTTATTCATAGATATCAGAAGCATTCTAACAGTATAACATTACTTTTTCACTATATATCTTACTTCTAGAGACTGTATCTTTTTATAGAGAAACTATAACTACATGTTATATTTCAGATCATATGGATAACCATTGAAAATATCTAAATATATCTATGGATAACTCGTATATCTTTAATCCTATTACATAGTATTTAAGAGGCTCAAGTCAAGCCATAAAGTCTTTAATTCAAAGGATAATAGAAATAATGAATTTTAAGAACAACAACATCTTTGGTCCATCACCCTTAAGTTCCAGAGCATATTTACAGCATATATCTCTAACTATTGTGGAGCACGTGCTAGTTGGATGCTTCAATCTATAACTTTGATTGACCGATTATTATCTACAAAACACTTAAAACAACCCATTAAATTTGTATTGGAAAATTACTTTAAGAAATCAAAAGAAATAAGTTTATACAAGTTCTTACTAAAATTAAGCAATTATTTCTCCTAAAATTTAATTAATTGGCAGAGGATAGAGATTTTCATGTATGACCCAAGTCTTTATGGTATTATCATGGTGAAGTTATTTTAATCTCATCAACAACTTCCTTGATTGTACACTGAAGACACATTTCTTTGGATTAAGGCAGACCTTGTATTCCTCTAGTCTATCAGAGATGGCACTCAAAGCTACTATGTTGTCCCTTCTCTTTCTGGATTTTTCCAATATGTCGTCGACATAATATTCCACAATCTTATGGATCATGTCATGAAAGATTAAGGTCATGGCCCTTTGATATGTTGCTCCAACGTTCTTTAGGCCAAACGACATCATGTTCCATCAATATGTCCCCCATGGACAAAAGAAAGTTGTTTTATGTTGATCTTCCTTGGCTATCATGATTTGGTTATATCGAGAGAATCCATCCATTAGTGAAAGCATCTCATGTCCCGCGGTCATATCTACAATCATATCAATGTTGGGAAGCGGGAAGTCGTCTTTGGGACATGCCTTCTTCAGGTCTTAGAAATCTATGCATGTATGGATGCCCCCATCTAGTTTTGAAATAGGAACCCGATTTGATACCCACTCTGGATAGTCGATTGGTCGTATGAACCTTGCGTCCAGTAGCTTCTTCAATTCCATTTTAACTAACAAGGCTATCTGGGGATGCATTTTTTTGAGTTTCTTCCTGATGGGCTTTGTTTCTGGGTAAACTATTGGATGGTGGACCACAATCTCTGGATCAAGCCTGGGCATGTTGGCATAGCTCCATGCAAAGTTGACCTTTCTCTCCCTTAAGAAAGCAACTAGGATTTCTTGTTCTTCTGACATTAATGATTCAACATAAAATGTGATATGCAAAGTTTCCTTTGTTCCCAAGTTTACTGGGTTGCACTTCTTGGCTAGAACCGCTGACTTTTCCTAATGTAGAGCACTGAGGGGGAGATTGAATCCGTCATCCTTGAGTGCCTCAAAGAGGTTTTCATCATTGTATATGTCCTTTGTTTTTACTATTTTAGGGTCAGAGAGTGCCACAGTGTGGTTTTCACTCAAAGACCTTGAGGTTATTCTCAAGTTTTCGCTTTTGCGACTAAAGGATTCAATCATCTTCCCATAGTAAGCTTGTGTGTCCATAATGATATCAAACCCAACCTTGTGATCTCTACATGGTACTGTGCTCCGTAATCCCATGAATTCTGAGAGTGCTTCATCATTTTTGAAAGTGTGTAGAATTGACGGTCCTCGTTGGTTGTAATTGATGAGCTGGGGGTAAACTAGGTTGATTTCATGGTTTTGGTTGGTTGACTCAAATGATATAGTACTAATCATGAGGAGAGAGGAATTCTTGAAAAGCATAGGTAAGTCAGTTATGGAATCTTCCTCATTACTACTATTGCAGACATCAGTTATGTCAAATGTGAAATTGTCTAAAGGAAGACTAGTGGATACAGGTAATTGAAGGGCGGGTGTTGATTGCTAAGGAGTTTTGACCTTCTTAATTGGGGGATTCTAGCCATGTATGGTTATACTCAGAGGGGTACATCCGAGGCCAAAATTTTTCATTTGCGTCTTAGGAATGATGGGTATTAGAAGCCCGTTGTCATTTTTTCCAAGCTTTCTATTTTTGTCATAGCCCATGTCGAGCATCATTTGTAAGCCTTTATTGTTATCATCTATAGGTAGATCAGTTGTTGGTCTATTTTCTTGGTATAGGAGATGGGATGGGTCCTCTTCTATTACATCCCAGCTGAGATCTCCCCAACTTCTAAAGCTGGAAGAGTCTGTTGTGAAGGTTTGGGATGAGGAAGCATCATTTGATTGTGGGCGTCCTCATGACTTGGGAGATTGTAGTAAGTCTCCTACCATAAAAACATTTTTTGGAATTGTATAGTGTCCACACCCATTGTCCTGGATAATGACCTTAATATTGTAGATGGCGGGGATGGCAGGTGTAGATATGTCATAGAAGTGGAGGTGAGAGTAGTTGGATCAATGTATGGAGTTGATGGACCTTCATCAGTTTTTGGCACTTGGGGGATTTTGTAATATTTGGCTTCTAGGCTCTTGCAGTAAGAAAAAGGTTCAGGATCCCCATGGATAGTGACTTCTCAGCCTTGGTATGTGAACTTGACACATTGGTGGAAGGTTGATGCTACTTCTTGCATCGCATGAATCCACAAATGTCCTAGGAGAATGTTGTAAGGAAAATCGAGGTCAAGGACTTGATAGGTGGTTTCCATAATTGCTAGCCCTAATTGAATAGGGAGTTTGATAGTGCCTTGAGACACTCTTTCTTGATCATCATAAGCCATGATTGTGATGCCTTTTCCTTTTTCAATAGAATCCTTTGAGATTACTAGATTCTTTATGAGCTTGAGGGAACAAATGTTTAAACCTGCACCTCCATCCACCAAGACTCTCTTGACTTTGTTTTTATGCACTAGGACCTCCAGATGGAGTGTGCGGTTGTGAGATGGTTGGGCAGGAAAGTCTTGATCGAAGAATGTAAGAAGATTTGGGGTAATGATGTTTTTGACCATAGCTTGGAATTTTTCAGCATCAAGATCCGTGAAGACAATGGATGAAGCCAATGCTTCTTCAAGGATGTTTTAGTGGGTCGATGGTATCTTCAGTAACTCCATGATGGAGATCTAAGCTGGGGTTCTTTTCAACTGATCAAGGACATTACAACCACTCGGAATAGATCTCAGGTTGGAAGTCGGTGCTCTAGTAGGCTGAGATGACCCTGCGATGGTAATTTTTCCACCTCTTGTGGTGACTCCATAATCAACTTGGGCTCCTTTGATGGTGATAATAGTGCAATACTCATCTAGGGATGCGATGACATGGTCGTATACATGATTGACACTTTTTAATGCACCCTTCCCTTTATCATTGTTATTGTTCCCTTTGTTTTTATGATTGGGCATATTCATGTAGATTTTGATATTCTGATTTCCTGCTGGTTGTTCTACATTTATGATTTTTTCATCAACAAGGTCTTGAATTAAGTTTTTTAACCTCACACAACTCGTAGTTGAGTGTCGCTTGATCTTGTGGAAATCACAAAGGTGATTTTCATTGTACCATGACAGTTTTACCAAGGGCTCTTGATAATTGTCATAGGTGGGGATTGTGATGAGTTTTTCAGCCACTAGCCTCTTCATGATGGATTTAGCTGATTCCCCAAGGGCTATGTATTTCTGCTTGTGGGAGTTTTTGTTTCGCTGGGGTGGCCCCCTTTGATCATTCACATTGTTGATTGCTTGATTGTTTGGCTATTGAGTCATCATGTTAGCTTGACAATTGTTTTGATTGTTGCTTTAGGGTTGTTGCTGGGGTGCTGGTGTGTTTTGTCAAGGAGCACTGATGACAACTTTGGCATCGACAACACCATTGTTGGTAATGTTTCTATTTTTCTCCCATGTGCGATGTTTGTCATTATAGCTAGTGGATGGGTGATTGTTTTTCCGTTCATTATATGTGGGTGTCCCTCCTTGTGCAATAAGGGCTCATTCAATGTTAAGCACATTGGAGATTAATTGATCATATGTGGTGATCCCTTGCACCTTGAGATGGAATGCCAAGGTTCCTTCAAAATTGGAGATGATAGTGCAAACTTGTTGTTCTCCTGGCATGACCCATTTTCTCCTATTGGCCTTGCATCACCATCATTGTAGGAAGGAAGCAAATGATTCATTTTTACCTTGTTTAAGAGCTAATAGTTCCTCTAGACTGACATCCATACCAATATTGAATGCGTAATTTTTTATGAATGTGTCTGTACTATCTCTTGGAAATTTTTGATGCTAGGAGGAAGGAAAGAGAACCACTCCATGGTGTGGCCAACCAAACTTCTAGGAAATAGCTGTATCAAATATGTATCATCATATGCGACTTCCATGCAATGAACTTGGAATCCCCTGATGTGATCTTCAGGGTTTCCCATCCTGTTATTCCTTGCATAACCACCCCATTTTATTCTGGAACAAAATGGGTCCCCCTTTTTCTTTTTTTTTCATCACCTTTGGTTGTTTGTTTGGGTCTTAGGATTCCTTTTGTTTTCTTCCTAAGTCTGTCTTTTTGTTTTGTCAGATTTTGGTTCTACCTCAGCCAGGGTTGGGTTTCTTTTTGCTAAAAATTGAAGGCATGATGAAGAATAATGTATTTTCAATGCTTTTTGGGACTAATGGAGGCATTATTTTTCAGGATTAAATCATACCTCTAATGCATTTCTCAATGAAGTCAGTTGGAAAATATGCCTCAATTAGATTTGGCATAAAACTCCTAAAATGAAGAAAGTCGCTAAGACCCTCTAGTTGTCTTACCGACTGGCTATTATGTTATATTCATTTGAAATCCTTGGGTCGCTGAGACATGTTGGTCACCATGAAGTTTTCTATCTCTCGCTAATCGAAGACCTCTCGCTGACGGTTGTTCACAAGGTCAGTGTCGGGGAGAATGGTTTGCACTCGGTATAACCTCTGCCCGACAGAGGAAGTCTTGCCAAAATGGTTTGAGTTCGACATGATGTCTCACCAATGGTTGTTGGTCTCACCGAAGGATTGTGCCTTCAGTGTAGTATTTGGATCTAGGGGAGATGTCTCTCGACAGATGGAGGTCTCACCGAGAGGAAGTCTTGCTCGCTATGACCTCCTGCCGACCAAATGAAATCTCACCGAAAGGGTGTGGCTTTGGGGTAATGTCTAGTTGAATGATCGTGGTATCGCCGAAGGTTTTTGCCTTCGGTGTGATGTCTTCCTGAATGGGGGGGAGTCTTGCTGAAACGAAATGGACCGAGCTCGCCCAAACGAGGTGCCATTGGTATGATGTTTGGCTGACAGGGTGGACTCTTGTTGAAATGGTTTGAGCTCGAGGAGAAAGGAAGGAGTTCGGTGTGATGTCTCACTGACGGGGTAAGCTCTCGCCAAAATGAAATGGTCTCGGGGAAAGAAGTTGAGCTCAGCGGAATGTCTTGCCAACCAAGTGATGTCTTGCTGAAAGGTTTGAGTTTAGGGTGGAGTCTTCCCGAAATGATCTGAGCTCGCCAAAAGATTTTGAGTTCGGCATGAGGTCTTGCCGACGAACAGAGGTCTCGCCGAAATGGAATGGTGCCTTTGGTGTAATATTTTACACTCAGTGTAATGTCTCATCGACAGGGTGATGTCTCGTCGAAAGAATAGTGGCTCGGGGAGAAGTCTGGTCGATTGCTGGATCTCTCACCGACATGGAATGGTCTCGGTGTGATGTCTTGCCAACTGAAGGTGGTTTTGCCAATAGTGGTGCACAAGAATATATGACTTCGATAAGACTCCTAGCCAAATGGTTTGTCTTTGATATGATTTTTTTCCAACTAAAGAGTCTCGCCAATGGTTTCGCTCTTCGATGTGACTAATGGGAACCCGCTATGACCTCCTGCCGACTAAACAATGTCTTTCTGAATGCGGACTTATTGCCAATGGAGGAGCATAACGATTTGGCTCTTAGGGGTTCACTATGATGTCTGGCCAATTACGATAGTTTAGGAGATAATTTTGGATATTGATATAACTTTTGCCGCTCAATGTGAAGTCTTGCCGACAGTTCTAGCCTATGCCGACTACTACTGTGAAGTATAATCGCATTGGGGAGACATAGCTAGTGTCTCCTCGACATGCGATTCTGTTTGAATAACTTTTGATCACCTGGAAAGCTTACGTGGTATGTGTTCCACCAATCAGAGGAGGTTGAAGGTGAACCATTAGCAGTTTGACTGGTTGACTATTCTTGTGAGGAAGATCAACAAAGCAGAAACAACATCGACTTACTCTGAGATCAAAAGTGATGGATCAACTCGGTGAACAATGGTGTGGGGATCTAACAAGAGAGTCAGGTGTTGTTTCCAAAGGGGGTCAACTTGTAGAAAGATCTAAAGCAGGAAGAAGGATGAAAGGAAGAAGAGGCCACAAATCTCAGGGGCTTGGCCACCCTCTCGATTATTGTCATCCTATCTTACTAGCATTCATACATTTGAACCCCACTTAATTGTGTGGTTGACTACTTCAGTGTGATTTTGAAGCAAATTCATCCTCTCACTAAAGTGGGGGACAAATGTAGTGTAGTAAAATGCATATCCTTGCATTTTCACATTTTTTTGGGCCCGCCTTGCTTTATTTAACCCTATTTATGTCTTAATTGGTCCTATTTTGTATCCACAAGCTCAATGAACTATATATAGCTGTGGTGTCTACTGGAAAAGGTAGATCGACATTAATGATAGTGCTTCAAAACATTCAAAGCAACTCTATAAGGAAGTTCAAGGGTGGACATGGAGGCCAGAAGTTAATGCGATGGTTGCAAAAGATCTAAGGGCCATCCCTAGAGTGATCTTTCACTGACATGAACACAGGGGATGCACATTGAATGCAACATTAACTTTATTCCAAAAGATCTGAGGGCTGACCCTTCTGTAATTGACTGATATTTTGTAAACCTTAAAATAGGGGCCAACACATTCTTTTTGGCATGTTCTGTATATATGGCATTTTTTTGCCTCTTTTTAGAAAGGGAGACTAGTGGTAGAAAGAAAAGGAGATACAGATAGAGAGAGATAGATTTTGAATAGTAGGAATTTTTTGAAAGTAGAGAAAATTAAGAGTAGAATAGATTAGGAGCTAGATTCAGTAGAGGCAGTAATGTATCTTTCAAGTTTTCTTAGTGTAGATGGAGATGATTTGAAGACATTGATTTTTTGTACACAGGTGATTGTGCCAAATTTGTAAAAGTTGCTTATCTGTTTGACCAACAGTAGAAGCAACTAGATTTAAATCTACTTCATATTATGCTTCAGAATGATAGTTATCTTGGGTTAATCATTTGATTTGCAAAGTTTTCAAGGAATGAAATTTTATTTTATGTTTTGTCTATTCAATGGTGATTTACAATCTGTTATTGAAGTTAGCACTGTGAATGAATGAAACTGTGTGTTAATCATAAGTTAATTTTTTTCTCCAGTTTTAGTTAGGAATTCCTTGAAAGGTAACAAGTCTGATTAAGTTGGATGAATTAGCATTCTCTTCAGTTCCAAAGCTTTGATCTATCTTTTTTTCTGTTTCTTTAAAAACCCTGGTTAAAGTAGGTTTAAATATGTGTTTGATCTTAGAACAATCCAGAAGCTCAACACCAGCAGGCCCCTTGAACATTATAGTTCACATCAACCATTGAGTGAAATCAACACAGTCGAGAACTGATTACCAAGACCTTGGGAGTTAGATATCCATGTGTTATTTTTTCTCTTTCAGGAGAGGAGAGGAGAATAGTAATATTCTATTTACTGTTGTTATGCTCATCCAACCCATCAACAGTTAACTGGCGCTAGAAGGAGGCCCCCTTGAGTAATTTTGGATTGTTGTGAGTTGGAGTTGGTTAGATCTTGGAAAACCCAGCTCTGACAGGTAGCCCTTTGTATATGCCAGGATTTGTCCATGAAATCCCTGGTCACCTGCATGATAGGCTTCCTTTATTTTTCCCTAATAGTGGGAAAAATGGTTATGAACATGTCAAAATTTGCAGGCGTGTATTCATTTTTCTCTAGATTCAGCATCAGGATATCATCTGCTAGTTATTTGTCAAAACACTTCAAGGTACAGTGAGGCAATGGTATGATAATCTACCACTAGATTCTGTTAGTTCATGGATAGAATTAAAAATCTTATTCTTAGATCAGTTTGATCCTCATGTGCATGGACTACACCCATTACATGAATTTACAACTATGAAAAGTATACCATTAGAACACATTTATCAATTTAATCACAAATTTTTGTTTATGTATCAAAGGGTTCAATCTTTAGATTTGGTTGTTGATGATCATATACTAATAGAACATTATTATTGGGGTTTAAACCCCTCATTTACAACCATAGTCAGACGTGGTGGTGAGGCTACATCCTTGCATGATGCATTGAGAAAAGCTTTCTTATTGGCACAATCTGGACATGACACTAGAAATTTAGGTAGCCAAACTCAAGATTATAATCCTTTTGTGCTTGCAAACTGCCATCATTTGTAGCCTTATTTCACTTCACCCACCATCCCTACCTAGGTGCAATCATTCTCACCAAGTAGCTACAACCTTCCTAAGGTTCCAAACACCACATTTACCAACACCCTGTATCAGGTCAATCACACACAAGACCACTAGGAAAGCTTATCTCTGCAAAATCCAATCACAGAGTTAAGTACTCCACTTGTCAATGAATTTGTGACCATATCATCTCTTTTCGGTCATATTTCAAAGCATAGTCCATTACATCACAATGAAGTTGTGGATGAAACAGTTGATGAGAGAGTATATCATTTTGATGACTTGTTTGGTAAAAAGCATGAAATGGATGTAAATTTAGAGCATAATGGAAATCTCAAGATATAATCTAGCTTTGTTGAAAATGTTAGTACTAATGATGGCTTTGAAGGAGATGAGGTATTAATACAGGATTGCTGTCATGAGAAATCAACAATACCTTCCAACGATTTGAACAACTCTTATGATCAAGATGAGAATCAGGGTGATGAGGAACGGACAAAGGAACATGGTTCATGTTCGATTGATATCCCTCATATGAAAAATCAAATAAGGGAGAAATTAGAAGAGCTGGGAGATTTGAAACTATCAGAACTTGTTGGGCCAAGTGGATGTAGGATACATGAAACTAATCAACACTCTCAGATGGATTGCCATGTGTCTTCCTAGGAAGGATGGAGCTGTATTTCAAGGGCATGTGCAAGATCTGTGAACCCTAATCCAAATACCTGCAAAACACAACAAATGAATACATTAGAAGATCAAATGCAAGCAAGAACAAGGATTCCTCAAGAAATTCATTTGAATGGAAAAAAAGATAAAATATGAAATGAAGAACACAATGAGATTTCAAAGCATATCAAATCCTATTCTAAAGCCAACAAACTCCTAATCTCTTGAGGGAATTGGTGCCAATTTGATGTGAAAATTGGCCCTTTCCCAACTCCAATGATGCAAGATTGATATGTGATGAAGAGTGATCCACTTTGTTGATGCTTGATGTATGCTCCAAGATGAAAATCTGCATAAAACCTAACTATGCTTGGATGAAATTGATGATAAGTTGCTATGGATTTGAGTATAGTAACTTTACTCAAATTGTGGGTGATGAAATGAGGAGAGGAGCTCTTCATTTATTGATTGATAAGTTGGAGAGATGTCCAAACTTGATCAATGTGGGACAAAGATTCAACCAATAATATGATGCCACTTGTCAACTTGTGAATGGATGCAGGATGAGCACATTTTGATCCATATGCAAGTTTGAAATTTGAATTTGATGAGATGACATGTTTAGGGGGGATGAAAGATGAGTTAAATGCCAAGTGGGAGACATGTAAGAGACAATGTAAGAGCCTTAAATGCTTTGTTGGATGGACAAGTCCTTTTGGGGGGAGATTTCAAATTTGAGGAATATTCCATCTTTGATGCCTTTTTTAAATCAACTAAATTATTTAATTGTGCAAGTTGCAAAATCTAGAGGATTTGAGTGATTAGGATTAATTAATCAGGATTTGATTAATTTAAGGGGAGATTTAGCTGATTTGACTATTTGATTTAGATTTGTGGGTTGAAATAAATCAAAAAGAGATGAAAATGATTAAGATTTAGTTAAATAAATATTTTTGATTTATTTAACCAAAGGGGGTGATGTTAGATTAAATTAGATAAATATTTGATTTATTTAATTTAATTAGATTAACTTTAGAGATTTAATCAAATAATATGGATTATTTAATTAAATAAAGATAGGAAGATGAAATGACCTAGTTAATTATACAGAGACAATGATTTAATTAAATCGAGGGATTTATTTAATTAAAAGGAGAATTATGACGAATTTAATCAAATAAGGCTATTTGATTAAATGGTTAGATAGAGGGATAATTCAGGATGAAGCAATGTTAGTAGATTAGGATCGAGTGTCGATATCAATATGTATATTTTCAATGTCTACATTTTGCCCCTCTTTAAAGCGATGCACTTGTTGCATTGGTTCAAAGAATAACCTTGCCATGATCAAAAGTCAAAATTTCTCTGATTTTTTCGGATGCCCCATTGCTACCCCGGCGAATGAAGAATTACACTGGTATACTGCCTCCTCGAGAGATCAGGCGAAGAGGTTTGATTTGAGGGTCGATCTCTCAACAAAGAGGTTGAAGATTAGTTCAACTCAAATATTTTATGTAGACAAATTTGATGATGTAGATAGTAATCAGCCATGGGTAGCCTCATGCCTATTTTTATATATTACACCCACTTGATCCTGATTTGTACCATGACAGTGACATTATTGATGATGAGATGATTATGATGTTTATATGTAATGGATGATATGGTGATGCATGGATGATATGGATGCACATGATTTGATATGATGATGCTTGGATGATTATGAAAATAGACGATAAATGTATGGTTTATGAGATGTTTAGAATAACCAATCTATATTATGCAATGATGGGGATGAATGCATGTGGTATGATTAATTCTTTCTATATGATATGATATTCATTATGTAGTATGGTTTTTGGATGTAGGATGGATGCATTAATGATGATTTATGATTAACTATCATGGTACCATGTTAGTGCGAAAAGCAAGAGATTTCATCAAGACATGAGATGATGATGATGGTGATGATTTCTTGCCAAGGAGTTGGGATTTTCAAAGGGCCAATTACCTTATGTTTGATAACACACGTAGGCATGATGCATCAGGGTATAAAGAACCAAGATGGCATTGCACCTAGTGTGATGGACATTGACTTAACAAACAAATAGGAGTATTCTATTTCACACCTGACATACAGAAGCCTTGGTATGACGTACCTAACAAAGCAAGTATTTGCCAAGTTATTTTACAAGAATGTCCAACAAGAACATCAGAAAAAAAGATAATGATCATTGCCCCATTCCTATCTCTCTAACTCTTTCATTCGGATATCATCGAGAGGTCCTTGGAATGAGCGCAATAAGATAAATCAAAAGAAAAGATCAAGTACACAAACAAGCCAATGTTCTTCATACCTTCAGCCAAAGGGATTTGTTTTGATAGGATAAGATCCAAAGTGATATCCAAAATGATGCCCATTGTCGGAACGATATATCCTAGGACATGCATTGTATAGGATGATGATGGGTTGATAAGTTGATTGATAGGATTTTGATATAAATTTGATTGACATGTTTGAAAATGATCAAGACTTTGATTTTTTTTTTAAGATTTGTTGTTTGCTTTTGATTTTACGATTGAAGCTTGCTTTTGCTGATTGTTGTGATTGTTTCTATTTGCGTTGCCAAAGGATGAATGTGACGACCAGTTTATTATGGATGACTGATTATTGCGAGTGAAAGCGAGATGAGATGGATGGAGTTTTTTCAAATATTTGGATGTTTTTTGACATTTTGAAATGTTTTGAGTCTGTTTTTGGTGTTTTTGAGATTTTATAAATGTTTTGATTTTTGAATTTTGCAATGTTTTGGGGTTTTGTGTTTTTTGAATGTTTTTTGATTTTGATGTTTTCTTTGAATATTTTTGGATTTTGATGTCTCAGGGGCTGATCAAAGATGAGCCTTGCCTACTTTTAAGCTCAGAGACGATGTAGTTCATATTCTAATGTTTTTTGACGTTTTCTATGTTTTGGATGTTTTTGGATTTTTTGATGTTTTGGATGTTTTTGGATTTTTTGCATGTTTTTGACGATTTGGATATGGATATGTGTGATGATATCAGTGCTATTTTTGAGATTTATTTGGAAATCAAGCTAAGGTTGATTGAATCGATCGATGGATTGATGATGATGATAACATTGTTGAGGATACACAATAATGCAGGGATTTGATTGATCAGGATTGATGATTATAACATTGTTGAGGATGCACAACAATGCAAGGATAGTGTTAAGCAACACAATTATTAGGATAGATATCCCAAGATTATGGATTGATTGGATTCGATTGATCATGATTGTTGAAGCTTGGTTTGGAACAAAAGTTGTTCGAATGATGTGATGTGACGTTGACGTGCAAATTAGATGTGACTGATATCAATTGTTTGGATCAATGTTCAATGAAAGATGAAGCTTGATAAGGAACATCTTGTCAAAATATGCCATGGGCTAGTGATTTGGAATTTTGGATCACAAATTCTTGACCAATCTGATTTCACATTTGCCAATGTTCGGATCACCACATAAGTTAGAGGACATAGACCAAGATTTATTCTCGAAGCAAGATGTACATATCTATCCCCAATGTCTAACAATGTATGGAGTGCAATGGGATGGATGCTTGGATAGGTGTATGGATGGATGGATATGGATTATCTTGCGATAAGATAAGGTGTTTAGATAAAGAACGCTCATTTGGATAATGCTTCATGGCTCTGATAACACTAGGTAGCATAAGATCAATGAAAATGACCCATGTCAAGATGTTTACCATAAGCAAGCATAAAGTGTGCCCCAAACTTTCATCAATATCAAGATAACTTAGATGATGGATGCAAATAGATGAAAATGGATTGGATCAATGGTTTATGGATGAACAGATTTATTATGGATGGATGGAATGTTCGATTTATTATGGATGGGATGAGATGCTTTCACCTAAACTAGTGCATGTAGATGCTTGATTCTACACATGATGCCTGTTTTCTAGGTTTTCATCATGGTCTTGCCCAAAGTGCCACCGTAGTGGTTTTCACTAGAGGACAATTTTTTTCTTTACTGTTTTCAATCATTTTTCTAATTTTTTGGATTTTCATTATTTTTGATTTTTTTGATTTTTCTGAAAGATTTTAAGGTTATGCTGAACCACCTGGTGGTGCTGATGTAGATGCCCCTATCATAATGTGCCATCGATATCCTGCTCAAAGAAGTTTCTTTGCTAAGATACGTGCACTTGAATGCAACTTTCAGGATTCTTGATTTGCTTTATTGATACTATAGTTAACTTTGTCTTTGTGCATACATTGCGATAGAGTGCCCACTGAATCCTTATGATGAAGGGTCTTTGCAAATACATGGTCAATTTGAGAATTGGATATCATGCGTGGAGGCGTGGATGGAGTGTTTTTAGGGATAGGAGATGGATTGGATGACAGTTTGGAATCTTTGACTCTCCAAACTTGGGAAGATGAGCAATGATGGTGGATATGGAAGTGTGCATGGAATCAGGACCAACTGCTTGATATACTTTGTACGTTGCTTGAAAAGCCTACTTTTTCTTTTGTGGACATCTTTGATGGATACTTTTCCATTTTTTATTTTTCCCCATAGTTTCTTTGATTGATGGAGTTTGATAGGGATGATCTTTCTTTGTTTTCTTTGGTATCCAATTGTATTTGATTTTTCCATTATGATTTTCTGATTCTTTTTCTTTGATAACATTCTTCATACTTTGATTCAAATCTTTCTTTCGAAGTTGGTCCCAATTCATGGATGTGGTGATGGGTGGATGAAGATTCATGGCGTGGCTGGATGTAGTATTGGCATCAGTTTCTTCATAAGGATTCCTTGTGCTCCCTATGTTGACATTTGCTTGAGACATAGTTGCCCCTAGTATTGTGGAAGTAGTACCTTCATGCTTTGATTCTGCTTGTTTTGAGATGTCTTATTCAGTAAATGTGCTCTGACGAATGACTACTATAGATGACATTGTTTCAATTTGTTGCTTTGCTAACTCTGGATGTTCTATCTGACTTGTTTCCTTGAGCGGATAATGTTGGATATCTTTATTCATGATGTCCTCAATCTGAGTTTGGGACATATTTGATCCTAATGTTGACATCTCAGTTTGATTGTAGGAATTGATAACCTGCTCTTTATGTGTAGCAATGCCAGGAATAAAGGGATCCTTTTTTGAATGACGATCATCTATGTTTCCATCCAAAGAAAGCATCTCATGGGTAGATGGAGGAGTATGTGCTATGTGGATATGATCATCTTACATAGATAGGAGAGTGTCCATTAGATCATTGTAGTATCTTGTTGATACAAATTCTTGATCTTGATTTATTTTGGAGTTGCTTTCGACATGCTTTGGATCAAGTTCTTAACATGGGTCAGTTTCAAAGGATGGATTGCTTACAAAGGGTCCTTGGACATCATCAATAGTCACATGATAAGTGGTTCGATATCCTCTTGATCTTTGAGTGGACTTAGATGAAGTGTTGAGTTGAGGGTTCTTTCAGCATCTATAACCATGAGATCAAAGGGTGTTATCATGTCTTGGAAAGGGCCATTGCTAGACCTTGGTGAAAGACATTGATCATGCTTTGGAATAAATTCTTGAGTTATGTCCTCTAACTCATAAGGTGATGTAGAGACACTTTCAACATGATCATAGGTGAATGGATTGTGCATTATGTCAATAGGATCAAATAATCCTAACACTCCTTGAAATAGATCACTAAAGAGTGGCTCTGATGTATGTTGATTTGATCATTAGATGAAGTAGACATAGCTTCAAGGTGCTCAGTGATGGATTGATCTTGATCCTTGTTCTCAACAGTTGTGGTTTTTTGTGCTTGTGCTTGTGTTTTATGGGTAGCTTGAGAGGCTTGGGAAACTTGAGAGGTTTGTTGCACTTGTTGAGTTTTTTTTGCTTGTTGCATGGCTAGATATTGTTGGAATTCCCTTCGAAAAGTAGCTTGTAATTCTGCGTTGTATTGGCTTGATGTGGTGGAAGTTGGTGGTGGTGGGGGTGGTGGTGGATTTGGAATCATGTTGGATGTAGTGACAAGTGTTTGAGATTCGCTCGAAGCGATCATGGTAGTGAGGGGTTGAGATGTGATGGGTGTGATAGTGGTGTTTGGAATAATCGAAGTGATAGGGATGGTTGGATTAACCAAGGTGATAGGTCCTTGGGAGACCATATTTTTATTTGGGATCAATGTTTTTGTTTGATTAGATACCATCCATTGGTGTGATGTCGATGGTATATTCGAAGGATTTGATGTGATGGCTTGATTGGTGTTAGGTGGATTGGTTTGGATGGAGTGATTGGTGCTAGGTAAAGGGGGAAGCCCTAAACCAAGGAATGATGTAGGTAATGGTGGTGGAGATTTACCTTGGCGTAATGACTCAACTATTTTGGAAAGTGCAGTAATTTGATCTTGCCAAAATTTTTCTTGATTTTGATCTTGAATCCCTTGATATAGTTGATTTGGCTCTTGTTTAAGCAGATTTGGAGTGTGTACTTGTGTTTGATTTTGGACAATGTTTTGATTTGGGATGACACTCAGATTTGGCATGATATGTTGGAATTGACCTTTGTTCATGTTTGGAATACTCGTATGATTTGCAAATGTATCTATCCCAAAGTTTTCCGGATTCATGTTTCAAAAACTTGTGCTTGGTACATTCTCATTTGGCTTGTAGGGATTTGGTGGGATGACATTGTTCATTTGAAGGCTCATGCTTTGATTGTTCGGTTGACAAACTTGTAGGTTTGGATTTAGATCTACCATTGGGAAATGTGTTCCAATCTTTGATTTGGGCATACTCACACTTGTTGTGCCATTGATATTTGTAGGAGACAACGATCCCATGTATGGATTGTATAAGTGTGAGTTTTGATAATCAATTGACATTGTAAGGCTTTGAAAGTTCAATTGATGTGGATTACTCATGATGTATGGATCAAGTTTGTATTCCATGTTCTCCTTGTGTTTTTACCTTGTTGAAAAAGTGACCTCTAAGGTTCTTAGGACTAATGATGAGATGAAGGATGAAAGGTGTAAATGATACGTGTGTTGAGTGTTTAGGGACTTTGGATCAATGCTAAACTTAGGGTTTGATTTTGATTATTTGATTTAGATAATGAACTTGTAAACCATAAGATGTTGGATGTGATCTTAGGATGAAATTGTTCAAAGGATTGATAATTCAATTAAATGTATGAGAAAGGATGTATTCCCATACATCTAACTAAATGAGGTGATTTTGATTTTGACGATCTACCCAAGTCTAGAATGATATTTTCAAAGCTCTAAAGTTGTTTGGTGGGATGGATTTTGATAGATTTTTGGATGAATGAAGTGTTTGATTTGATCCTAAATGAACCTAGGAAGGACTTGTTTACTAGGCCAAGATAGTGAAGAACATGCCTTTCTCTAAGAGTAATTTCAAAATCAAAAGACCAATGTTTGCATGAAAGCCATATGACCAAAAGATGCCAAGCACATATGTGGGGTCCAATTGATTTAATCTTTGCTTAATGGAATTATTTTTACCACAAACACACTCTTGATTAGGTTTTCGATTGAATGTCCAATGTCCTAATTCCCTTTCATCCCACAAAGTGCATTATGTAGAAATCGAGGAAATCAAGGCAAAGGTTACCTAAAGTTGACTTTAGTAGAAACAAATTGAGATGAAATCCAAATGTTTAGAAGCCTCTAAGGATACAAATCCCAAGGGCAAGCAATAACACATGAATTTTTTCAAGGATATTTGCCTCTCCTAAAGAGTTTGCAATTTTGATGATTCGTTGAATGTTGGTTTTCCAATGTTTTCGATTAAAGCACTGTGTTTTCAAACCACAAGCAATATGACACCCTAGCTCAATTGGTATGTTTTTCTTGGTGGGCTTGCCTCATGCCCTTCATTAGAAGAGATGATTTTACATGAAACCAAGGACAAAATAAAGGTATGTTAAGAATGAAGTCTTAACCTCTATATTTCAACAAAGATCGACATGGCAAGTAACTTCTTGGAATCTAAGTTCCAATGCACCTTAAGTGGCAAAAAATCGAGAAAAATTAGAGTTAGGCAACTTGACCTAAAAATTGGAATAAGTTATCTATGTTATTTCAAAAATGTGTAAGAATAGAATATGTAGCAAATTGAATGTAGTTTCTAAACTACTAGGTATGTTTAAAAAAGAAAAATCTATTTGCAAAAATTTAAATTTCAATGTAGTGGTACTTTAAATTTTAGGAAAAATAAGAAGTAGGTGTTTGTCTAACCACCCTAACCACAATAAAATGATAATATTCTTTATAATATTTTAGATATAGTAGAGGACTCATGCCCAGTGTGATGCATATTTTTGTAATTTTTCCAAATAAATAATTAATTATGAATTTTTATTACAACTTTTAAAAAATATAAAAAAGCTTTTATGTCTCCTCACCTTAACTTGGTCAAAAATTCATGAAATTCAATTTTTATTTTTTTAATCCTATAGTATGAAGCATAGAATGTGATGCATGTTTTGGATTCAAAATATCTGATATCATTTGAAAGCTATAGATGTTTTTCAATCAACCTATCAATCAGACTTTAGTCATAATTTGAATAGAAAATGAATAATAATTACTTATTAAACTCAAAGTAAAGAATAATTTATATCTGGAAAGTTGATAATTCTTTTAAAAACCCTTTTGTTTCATCAATTTTGGGTAAAAATAGTCACAACCACATACCCATCATATTGCCACTTTTGGCCCATCATGATATCAACATACCCTCAAGCAACTAATCACTATTGAAGGAATAATTATGGAAGATCCTTGAGTACGATCCCCTCAATGAGGAGGATGAAGAACTAGCACACGGGCATGTGCAAGATCATCATGGAAAAAAATAGGCCGAGTGGCAAAAAATTTAGAAAATCGAATTAGCAACTCGACGAAAAATTTGAATAAGTTATGTATATTATTTCAAAAAATATGTAACAATATAATCTGTAGCAAATTGATTGTATTTTCTAAACTATTAGGGTTTGTTTAAAAAAAATCTATTTTGTGAAAATTTGAAATTTCAATGCAAATTTAAATTTCGTGGAAAAAAAGAAGTAGGTGCTTGTCCTAGACCATCTACCAACAATAAAATGATAATTATTTTTTTATAATATTTTAGATATAAGTAGAGGACTCATGCCCCGATGTGATGCATATTTTTTTGTAATTTTTTTCTAAGTAAATAATTAATTATGAATTTTTTATTACAAATTTTTAAAAAATATAAAAACTCGTATGTCTGACCACCTTAACTTGGTCAAAAATTCATGAAATTCAATTTTTTATTTTTTTAATCCTATGGTATGTGAACCATAGAATGTGACGCATGTTTTGGATTCAAAAAATGTGATACCATTTGAAAGCTACATATTTTTTTCAATCAGCCTATCAATCAAGACTTTAGTCATAATTTGAATAGAAAATAAATAATAATTATTTATTAAATTCAAAGTAAAGCATAATTTATATTGGTGGAAATATGAGAATCTCCTTTAAAAACCCTTTTCGTTTCATCAATTTTGGGTAAAAAAATAGTTGCTAGCCACATACCCACCATATTGCCACTTTTTGGCCCATCATGATCCTGCACATACCCACACATGAAAATGATAATCAATCCATCCAAAATGATTATAGTAACTGTGTGAGGAGGTTTAATTCTTCCCTATCTTTTGATGACCTTGATCCTTTCATTGAGATGGATTCAACAACTGATGAAACTCCTCTACCTAGTGCATACTTGATAGAAGTGGAGAATGGATTCATCGATTCATTCATAGATACTTTCATAATGGTGAATGAGGAAGAAACACACTTTGATGGGTTAACACAAGAAGATGACTCTGCTGATTTAAGTAGTGAACGGATTGAAATAGATAACACACTTCAGGATGAGAATGCCAATGAATCTTGTGGTCAAAGACAAGGACTTAAATGCCAAAATGAATCTTTGAGGGAAGAAGTTCGAGTAGATGTGCAGATCAGTCAAGTGTTCCCTGAAGAAATTTATGACGGGATACATTTGGACGAAGCAGAGGAATGCCAAGAAAAGGACCACGAGGTTATCTCAGAAGTTGAATCTCTTCAACATGATGAAGAGAATGAGACAAGGGAGTATTTTCTTCATTTTGATTTTGTTTACTCAAATATGTTCTTTGAAGAAAGTCCTTGCTTAGCATCCACTAATGAATTTGATCTTAATACTGATAAATTTGATGATGAATGGAATGTTCTTGTTGATGATGTGCAGGAATATGAATTGAGAAAGTGTTTTCCTAGCTTTGACTCCATGCATTCAAATGAGTTCGAAGAAAATCCTTGTTCACCATGTACCAATATCCTGGACGTCAATGGTGACAAGCTAGATGCAGATTCTCAAACCCTTGAGGGTGACATGTTTCAAGAGAGTGTTGAAAGTAGGACTTCATCTCAAGAAATCCCTAAGATGAATACAAAGATGTTGGTTAATGAATATCCCAGCTGCAAGACAAACCTTGCTTCAATGGTGTTCCATGAGTTGAGACCTTGAGAGAAGGAATTCATACAACACAATTTTGCATTAGTAACTAGAAATCTTCTAAGTCAGGTGGTGTCCTTTCATTATCCTTTGTGTTTCAATGATTTTCAGTTTGATTATGGCATTGGGGATAGTAAAATGTGTTTGTGGGTAAATCATGACAAAATTGACAACCCATAACTGATAATATTTCAAGCTTTATACCCTCAGAATGAACTTATTGCACATAAACTTCATATTTTTGAGTATAAAGATAAATTTGCTAGGTTTAGAACTGTCCTAGTAAGTTAAGATTGCTGCACATAATGAAAAATCAGTCAAGTCAATGTACAATTTTTTACAGTTTTTTGTTTGTAAAGCTTAGCTTTGGAGTTACTTTAGGATTAAGATTGGTTAGTGTTGGTATTTGGTTTCATCAGTTTTCTTTTTGTTCTATTGTTTTCTTTTTTCCCGTTTCCTCTTGTTTTTCTTTTTGTTCCTGGGTTTGTTTGTTTTCTTTTGTTTTGGTCTTTTGTTTTATATGTAAATAGTTTTGTTGTTTGTTCGTTTGTTCTTTCTTTCGTTCTGTTTGTTTTCCTTTGTTTTTTTGTGTCTATCTTATTTAGTTCTTTGGGGTTTCTCTGTTCTTTCCATCTTGAAATGGTGGGTTTTTATCTCAAGTATACTTTGGTTATTAGGAGAGAAGTTGGTTTAGATATTTTCAAGTTTTCTAATTGGATGATTTTGTCCTAAATTTGTTGTTTTATGCCCATTATCAATAAGATTTGTGGAAAGTCTTGAAAACAAGGTGCAAAGTAAATAATATTCATTAACTACCTTTGAATCTGTCACAAATCATCAAGATCATCTCTCCTTGTAATGGTATATTTGTCCTAGGGCAATAGTGTTGTAAGATTTGAGTGAAAAATCTAATTCCCTAGATGCTGTTATGAGGTCCATGGTAGTTTTCAACCTAGCACAGATGTCAGACATCTGACATATTGAGAAAAAAAAATTGAATGAAATATCTGAAACTCCAATAGAAAAGAAAAGAAAAGATAACTATCTAAAAAGAAAAAGAAGACTCAATATGAATGGGTGATTCCAGTATCTCTACCGGGGCTATGGATGCCTAGTTGACAGTAGAGCAATGTTGTGAGAAAACTAGAGGTATCTCCATCGGGGCTATGGACGCCTGACTAGCAGCAGAGCAATGCCCAGGATATCATTACACAATAGCTAAAGGGAATCAACTCATGTAGTTCAAATCTTGCACATTGTTGTTCAAAAGACGAGGAAAAATTTACAAAAGGGTGATGCACCATCAAGCACATACATGGATTCAGGCGTAGCCATTGTTGATTTACATCTAAGATTCTAGCTCAGCCTTGGTTGTTAAAACTGACCCAACTGGAGTTGTGATGTTCATAAACCAAGAGTTCTGGGTAGCTAAATCTTTCAGTTTCTTGAAAATGGTTAAACCATTTTCCTAGCCGAGTCGCCATTTGTTATGCCTTGCATAACCAGCCCATTTTATTCTGGAACAAAATGGGTCCCCCTTTTTCTTTTGTTTTCATCACCTTTGGTTGTTTGTTTGGGTCTTAGGAGTTCTTTTATTTTCCTCCTAAGTTTGTCTTTTTGTTCTGTCATATTTTGGTTCTACCTCAACCAGGGTTGGGTTTCTTTTTGCTAAAAATTAAAGGCATGATGAAGAATAATGTATTTTCTATGCTTTTTGGGACTAATGGAGGCATTATTTTGCAGGATTAAATCATACCTCTGATGCATTTCTCAAGGAAGTTAGTTGGAAAGTATGCCTCAATCAAATTTGGCATAAAACTCTTGAAATGAAGAAAGTCGCTGAGACCCTCCAGTTGTCTTGCCGACTGGCTATTGTGTTATATTCATTTGAAATCCTTGGGTTGCCAAGACATGTTGGTTGCCATGAAGTTTTCTATCTCTCGCCGACCGAAGACCTCTTGTCAACAATTGTCCACAAGGTCAATGTCGGGGAGAATGGTTTGCACTCGGTATAACCTCTGGCCGACAGAGGAAGTCTCGCTAAATTGGTTTGAGTTCGGCATGATGTCTCGCCGATGGTTGTTGATCTCGCTGAAGGATTGTGCCTTTGGTGTAGTATTTTGAGCTCAGGGAGATGTCTCACCAACAGATGGAGGTCTCGCTGAGAGGAAGTCTTGGTCAATATGACCTCCTGCCGACCGAATGAAGTCTCGCCGAAAGGGTGTGGCTTCAGGGTAATGTCCTGCTGAATGATCGTGGTCTCGCCAAAGGTTTGTGCATTCAGTGTAATGTCTTCCCGACTGGGGGGGAGTCTTGCTGAAATGAAATGGACCGAGCTCACCCAAAGGAGGTGCCATCGGTATGATGTCTGGCCAACAGGGTGGAGGGTGAAGCCACAATAGTGGTTTACAATTGAAGTGAGGAAGGAAAAATTAGAAAAAATGAATGCATAGCAAAAAACTTGATTTTAGGGGTTCGTACGAACCTATTGGTTTGACCGAACCCATTAGGGGTTCGCTAGAACCTAGGTTTGACTAAACCCTTTTAATGCTTTCCTACCAAAAAAGGAAACAAAACCCCTTATAAAAGGGGGGTTCGAATGGACTAGGGTTTGAATGAACCCTGTTTCAAGCTAACCCCTACAGGTTCACTCGAACCCCCCTTATTCCTCATCCCCCCTCTAAGACACCAAAAAACCCTGAATTTTGGCACTTTGGAGCTTGGGTTGAGGATGAAAATCAATGAATCTTCAAAAACCCAACAGGAATTATGTAGTCCTCGGAACAAGCTATCCATAAATATAATTTTAATATGTTTTGGTTTTATTATGTATTTGTTTTTTCTGTTTTATTAAACATAGGTTGTTCATTGAAAATGAAGATCTCTGTTCTGCACATGTGGAAAAATAGCAGATTATATTTTTTTTTTTGAAAAATATGATTGTAGCAGATATTGAAGTTCTTGATCCAACAAAAAAAAAACATGAATTTGGATATATACAAAAAACTTTATGCGTTATATGGTCGCGCTATGTTTGAATTGTAATTGGTTTGACTTCGAAACTTGATTAAAGAAAAAATATTGAATAAAAAATTGTCTAACCAAGTGGAAGCACTAGATATCAGAGTCACAAATCTAAATTCAAAAGAATTATAATTTTATCCTTCATGGAAAAAAAATTATGCGTTATATGGTGTGCGTCACTTTTTAAAAATGTTGTTTTTTGAAAAAAAATAGTTTTCGTGGGAGATGGAAAAAGAAGTGCAATCTGATTCCAAAAATTTTTGAATTTTTTTTTTTTAGAATCTACTGACAAAATTTGATGAGACTCTAGTCTTCATCATCTTCAAATTCTTCACGGTTTAGCTGCTATAGGTGCCCGAATGTAAAAATTTAGTTAAAAATAATAATTTAAGTGTCTAGTTTGGCCAAAAATTGTAAACCACTATTGTGGGATCACCCTAGACTCTTGCTGAAATGGTTTGAGCTCGAGGAGAAAGGAAGGAGTTCGGTGTGATGTCTCACCGACGGGGTAAGCTCTCACTGAAATTAAATGGTCCTGGGGAAAGTAGTTGAGCTCGAAGGAATGCCTTGCCGACCAAGTGATGTCTCATCGAAAGGTTTGAGTTCAAGGTGGAGTCTCCCCAAAATGATCTTAGCTTGCCAAAAGATTTTGAGTTTGGCATGAGGTCTTTCCGACTGATGGAGGTCTCGCCGAAATGGAATGGTGCCTTCGGTGTAATGTTTTGCACTTGGTGTAATGTCTCATCGATAGGGTGAGGTCTTGCCAAAAGAATAGTGGCTCAGGGAGAAGTTTGGCTGATTGCTAGATCTCTCGCTGACATGGAATGGTCTCGGTGTGATGTCTCACCGACCGAAGGTGGTTTCGCCGATAGTGGTGCACAAGAATATATGACTTCAGTAAGACTCCTGGCTGAATGGTTTGTCTTCGATATCAGGTCTTGCCGACTATAGAGTCTCGCCAATGGTTTCACTCTTCGGTTTGACTAATGGGAACCCGCTATGACCTCCTACCGACTGAATAATGTCTTGCCAAATGTGGACCTCTTGCGAATGGAGGAGCACAACAATATGACTGTTAGGGGTTCGCTATGATGTCTAGCCAATAATGATAGTCTGGGAAACAATTTTGGATATTGATATAACTTTTGCAATTCAATGTGAAGTCTTTCCGACAGTTCTAGGCTATGCCGACTGCTAGTGTCTCACCGACATGCGATTCTGTTTGAATAAATTTTGACTGCCTGGAAAGCTTATGTGGTATGTGTTCCACCAATCAAAGGAGGCTGAAGGTGAACCATTGGCAGTTTGACTGGTTGACTATTCTTGTGAGGAAGATCAATAGAGCATGAACGACATGGACTTACTCAGAGATCAAAAGTGATGGATAAACTTGGTGAACAATGGTGTGGGGATCTAACAGGAGATTTAGGTGTTGTTTCCAAAGGGGGTCAACTTGTAGAAAGATCTATAGTAGGAAGAAGGCCGAAAGGAAGAAGAGGCCGTGAATCTCAAGGATAGCTGTGGTGTCTACTGGCAAAGGTAGATCGACATTAATGATAGTGCTTCAAAACATTCAAAGCATCTCTACAAGGAAGTTCGAGGGTGGACATGGAGGCCAAAAGTTAATGCAATGGTTGCAAAAGATCTAAGGGCCATCCCTAGAGTGATCTTTCACTGACATGAACATGGGGGATGCACATTGAATGCAACATTAACTTTATTCCAAAAGATCTAAGGGCTGACCCTTCTGTAACTGACTGATATTTTATAAACCCTAAAATAGGGGCCAACACATTATTTTTGGCACGTTCTGTATATATGGCATTTTTTTGCCTCTTTTTAGAAAAGGAGATACAGATAGAGAGAGATAGATTTTGAATAGTAGGAATTTTTTGAAAGTAGAGAAACTTAAGAGTAGAATAGAGTAGGAGTTAGATTCAGTAGAGGCAATAATGTATCTTTCAAGTTTTCTTAGTGTAGATGGAGATTATTTGAAGACATGGATTTTGTGTACACTGGTGATTGTGCCATATTTGTAAATGTTGCTTATTTGTTTCACCAATAGTAGAAGAAACTAGATTTAAAGCTACTTCATATTATGCTTCAGAATGATAGTTATCTTGGGTTAATCATTTGATTTGCAAAGCTTTCAAGGAATGAAATTTTATTTTATGTTTTTGTCTAAATGGTGATTTACAATCTGTTATTGAAGTTAGCACTATGAATGAATGAAACTGTGTTAATCACAAGTTAATTTTTTTCTCCAGTTTTAGTTAGGAATTCCTTGAAAGGTAACAAGTCTGATTAAGTTGGATGAATTAGCATTCTCTTTAGTTCCAAAGCTTTGATCTATCTTTTTTTCTGTTTCTTTAAAAACCCTTGTTAAAGTAGGTTTAAGTATATGTTTGATCTTAGAACAATCCAGAAGCTCAACACCAGTAGGCCCCTTGAACATTATAGTTCACATCAACCATTGAGTGAAATCAGCACAGTCGAGAACCGATTACCAAGACCTTGGGAGTTACATATCCATGCATTATTCTTTCTCTTTTAGGAGAGCAGAATATTAATATTCTTTTACTGTTGTTGTGCTCATTCAACCCATCAACACGTCCCTCGGTATTTATCAAATTTGGGGATTTCAAATCCCTTTGGGAATGGTTTCATTACAAGACTGCTATCAAACAGATAGGGACACAATTTGTTGCATGTTTTTGTGGTTTTTCCTGATTGAAGGTCAACTAATTGTTGCGAGAGTAACTTGATTTGTGTTGTTATGTCATTTTATAGATCAGGGGGTGGAATGAAGGTGTTCTGAAGTGGTTCACTTGTTGGAGGGATGGGTGGATTGGCTGGTGCGTTGGTGGATGGTGCTTGCACATTTTTTTGCACCAAGTATGCTTGTACTTCCTACTGTATCAACAACACTTGTTGTTGATCCTATTGTTGTTGCGCTAATAGTGCATGTTATTGAGCTTGTTGTTGGGTTGCTAGTTTCGTTGCTTCTTTCTACTCTTGGTATTGCTTCAGTGCTTGCTGGTATGCTTATTGTTGGGCTGCTTGTTGTTGTGTGAGGTACTATGCTTGTGCTTGCACCTGATCCTATGCCTGTTGAGCTTGGTATTGGGCTCGAGCTTGCACTTGTGCCTAAGCTTGGTCTTGTGCTTGTTGGGCAGCTTGTGTGGCTTGTGCAGCCTGTGTGGCTTGAGCAGCTTGTTGTTGTTATAATAGGGCTTGGGCTTGAGCAACCTTCTATTCTTGTTGTGCTTGTTGTGCTTGTTGTGCGGCTTGAGCTACTTGAGAGACTTGTGCTGCTTGAGTGGCTTGTGTTGCTTGTTGTGCTTCTTGTGTAGCTAATTTTGTTTGCACTTGTTTAGCAGCTAGTTGTGGAGCTTGTCATTTTTGTATTTTCTGAAGTTCCTTTTGATAGGTAGCTTGTTGAGCAACTTGTAATGCAATGCTATATTGGCTTGACATATTTGTGTTTGGTGGTGGAGGTGGTGGTGGTGGTGGCGGATTTGGTATGGTGTTTGTTGCCATGATGAGAGGCACTATTGTATTGATGATTGGGATTGTAGTGGATGGTGTGATTGATATGCTTGGTCCTTGAGAGACCATGTTTTGAGGTATTTGGGGAATGTTTAATGATGTGGTGGTGGTTTTTTTTATGGGGATGGTCGCCATCTATTGTTGTGATATCGATGGAATGATGGGAGGATTTGGTATGATGCTTTGATTGATGTGTGGGGGATTGTTTTGAATGAGTGGCAGCAACAAAAGTAACCCCAAGCTGGGATTTGATGTTGATGTTGGTGGTAAGGGTGGAAGTCGTGGAAAAGTGAGTGACATACTTCCTTGGGAAAATGATGAAGATGAAGGGTCAAAGATGTCCCCTTGTCCAAATAAGTCTCCTCCTTGTGAGGTCATAGGGAGAGAGGTTTATGTATTTAATAGGTATGTCGGTGTTGTGTGAAATGATGATGATGGGTCATTAGGATCATGAAAGGTGAGGGGGACATATGGATGTGACAGATTTTTGGGTATGGATTATCCCAAGATCATGTTTGCGTCCAAATCTTGGTTACTCACGAGGGGGTGAGTTTGTAGTGCATTGAAAAATGCACTCCCTTTGTTAACAATAGGTTGAGTTGGAGCAATCGATGATGTAATTTGGGGGATGGGTTGGGTGATGCTTTGGAATGGAGGTGTGGATGAGATTGTAGGCATGGATGAAATTGGAGGCATGACCCCAAGAGGTTGTTCCACAATGGTGCTCACATCGTAATCGGAAGGGAGATTAGCCCCCTTTTTTTTTCTAATTCAAGCATATATTGCGAGGGATGGAGGTTCATCATCATATTGAAAATTCTATGATTCTCAAGATTTTGGACCATTTCAGTGATCTTGTCTTGTGTCATTTTGAGGGAGTTATTGGTGATATCCTCAACTTTATTTTCCTCTTGTGGATTTTGTGATGATGTTTCTTTGTTGGTCTCCATGTTCTTCTTGTGTTGTGATATTGTTTGAACTATAAAATGAGGCTCAAAAGAGAGGATCTAGGATGATTTAAGGATCAAAGGTGTGATGGTGAAATGCGTGAAAGGTGGGTGATATGGATGATTAAACTCTTAGAACATCTTGAGGGGGGTGCTAGAATTTTGGGACTTTTTTGGATTCTTGGATTTAATCTTGACCTTGACTTGGTTTTGGATTGTTTTAATTTTGGATAATGAACAAATGGATCCCAAGATGCTGGATGTTATCTATGAGATAGAGTTTCTCACAAGATGATAATTTGACTAAGTGTAGGGAGAAGGATGCATCTACCCACACTTAACCAAAGAAGATGATTTGATGATAGTTTAACTAAGAAAATGGAGAAGGATGCATCTACATATACCTAGCTAAACAAGATGATTTTGATGTTTTGATTCAAGGATTTTGATTCAAGGATCTTGATTTGTTTCAAGGATTTTTGATTCATGGATTTTCCAAAAAGTCTAGCATGAAGGATTATTTCAAGATTTTCAAGAGTTGTTGGTGAGATGATTTTGGTTTGATGTTTGAAAGATGGATGAAGTTTGATTTTGATCCTATGTGTGCCTAAAAAGACTCTTTCTTACAAGACCCCAGTTTTGAAGGACATGCTTTACTCTAAACAAGGTGTTTGAATTCTCGAAAAAGATTTGGATTTTGACAATAATAGAACGAGTACAAATTGGGATTGTTTCTTGAAGCTCTTTTGTAAAAGTTGAAAAGCAATCTTTGTCTAAATTCGTAGAGCGTTGAGAGACACTTTTGATGATCTTTTGGACTAAGCTTTCGACTTTGGTTTCCGGATTTTGATCTTGCGAGAAATCATTTGAGACACGTGTGTGGGGTTCAATTGTTCTTAGCTTTGCTTAGTGACTTCTTTTTACCACAAATAGTTCTTTGATTAGGTCTTTGAACTAGATGTCTAATGTCTTAGCTTCTTCTCATCCCACAAAGTGTATTATGTGGGACTTTAATGAAATCAAGGAAAAAGTTACACATTGTTTAAATTTAGCAAGCAAATTGAGATATAAATCCAAATGTTTAGAAACCTCTAAGGATAAAATCCCTAGGGCAAGCAATAATAGTTGAATTTTGTCAAAGATATTTTCTCCCTAAAGGGTTGAAATTTGATGAAAATGTTGAATGTTTGTTTTTCCAATGTTTATGAACAAGCAAAGTATTTTCTTTCCAAAAACATGCACAATCCTATGGATAAGAAATACTGTATTTGTTGAATCCCCACTTGGACAAGTCTAGCTATGCCTACTTTTAGCAAATGGTTAGATGCTTGACCCCACTGGCTCCCCTCCACGACACTCACTTATATAGGACATCCAAGCATCAATACCCATGAAACTCCCATGAAATACTTTCCATCTCTACTAAAAGCCGTAAAAGTGTGGGGTGGCTTCATAATGTCCATTCTTGCACCAATAAATAGATCAAGGATTTTGGCCTTTTCTAAACAAGGGTTTTAATACGGGTATTTTGTTCGTGGCAGATAATCCATGTGGTCAGAGACCATTGTTTCCCTTCTCATTGGAATCATCCTCGTGATATTGGTCTTTGTTCCAATATCCACACTTATATACTAGTTGGAAGTCGCTTGGCTTTAGCGTGTTGCCAGTTGGCTCATTCCCTTGGGTGATTACTTTTTCCCACAAGGTAGGCCCTCTAAGATAAACAAAAGCAAGCAAACATATTTGTAAGTCAATCAATATTTGTTGTGAAACAAAGAGAGAGAATGTACACAATATGCTCCACTCACACTTGCAATATTTTTTCAAATTTTCATCCCAAATGAAATGTGGAGGCAATCACTTTACCCAATGTAAGACAACCAAAAATCCTTTTGATTCTCAAGATCATCGTAAGGTCTGAGAGAAGTGCATATGTCTTTTCAATGGTATTACTTTGGGTAAGTGATTATGAGACAAAGAAACACATGTTAATTTTATCCTTTCAAAGCAAGAGTGACTTCTCAAGCACCAAAGGAAATGTGAGATTTTGATTGTTCAATTGTTAACCTTTAAACCAAATCTAGTGAGTTTTTCTAAAGTTATTTTCAAACCCCTTTGTAGAAAAAATGAAAGCTTTGGAAGTGTTTTTTTTAGTTCCCAAAAGAAATTTAGTGTATCCTAAGAGCATGAAAGATAACAAATCCTTAACAGAGATTATGAATTCTCTAAAAGTGTTAAATAAACAAAAAAGTGTTCAAAAACACTTGATGCAATGAGAGAATAATGTCATAAAGCAACCTTCAACTTTGTTTTCCTCATTAACCTTGATTAGACCAACCTAAAAAAACTGATTAGTACTACAAAACAAAGGTTAGAAAAACCAGTTAGCAACCTAAAGCCACAAAAAATAAAAAGCACATGTCAAAATTAAGTTAATTTGAACTTTTTACTTCACTCCAATGGCCCAGTCCACATAGGTAGCATAGTTTGAGAAATTCAGCAGTGTTGTATGGCGTTGCTTGTAAGACAGTGGTGCTCTATAGAAAAACTAGAGAGTACGATTGCAACAGAGTTTTGCTCAGTGGCACAGCTTAGAATTTGAGAAAACCAACGAACGAAAATTGACCCAGCGGTGGAGTTAAAAAATTTGAATTTTGGGTGGGAAAGACTGAGTGGCGTGCTTTCGAGTTTGAAGCATCGCTATATAGCACTGCTAGACTGATAGCGGTGCTATATGGCACTGCTAAACTGATAGTGGTGTAGTTTCCTATAGACACAAAAAATAAAGAAAAAACACACAATTTTGTTAAAAAACGTGATTTAAACTTAAGATTTTCCCTCCTAGTGCCAAAATGTAGAACCCCAATCCTAACACTTGAAAAACACAAGAAACAAACACAATATTAGATCAAATGTAAGTAAGAATCAAGATTCCCCATGAAATCCATTTAAATTTCAAAGAACAAGAAATGAGATGAAGAACATAAGAAAACATAAACAAAAGCTATCAAATCCTATTCAAATGCAAAGAAAACTCTTGATCCCATGGGGGAATTGGTGCCATTTGATGTGGAAATCGGCCCTTTCCCAACTCCTATGATGCAATGTTGATGAGTGATCCACTTTGGTGAAGACTCAATTGAGCTCCATGATGAAAAATCTGAATAACCTAGTTACAAACTTGATAAAATTGATGAAAATGGTTATGCTTGAGTATGAAATTGAGTATAGTAGACTTGCTCAAATTGTGGATGATCAAAATGAGGAGAGAAACCTCTTATTTATAGAAAGACAAGATGGAGGAATGATCAAAATGGAGTAATGTGGGATCATTCAACACCCAATGGGAAAGTGCCACTTGTCAAGTTGTTAATGGGCAAAGGATGTGCACATTTTCATGAAGGTGCCCATAAATGCAATTAGGTGGAATTTGAAAATAGTGAAATGACATGTAAGAGGGAAAAAAGAATGACTTAAATGCCACTTGGCTCAATGCACAAGGACATGTAAGAAGGAATGAATGTCATGTTGGAAGGACAAATCCACTTGGAGGGATTTCAAATTTGGAAGAATATTCCTCTAAAGATGACAAGTTGAGAGAAAATAGAGATTTAATAAATGAATTAAATTATTTTCATGTGCAAGTGGTAAAAGTTAGAGGATGGGACATGGATTAAGATTAGATTTAATCAAGATTTGATTAAATAAGAAGAGGTTAGGTGATTTGACAATTTTTACATAGATTTAAGGATTTAAATAGATCAAAGTTGAGAGGAAAATGATTTAGACTTAGTTAAATAAAGATTTTGATTTATTTAACTAAAGGGGACGATTCTAGATTAAATTAGATAAAGGTTTAATTTATTTTATTTAATAAGATGACTTTAGAGATTTATTCAAATAAAATGAATTATTCAATTAAATAGATACCTAGGGTTAATTAAACCAGATTGATTAATTTAATTAACAAAAGAGAATGATTTAATTAGATAAATAATGATTTATTTAATTAAGGGATAAAGAGTGATGACAAGCTTTAAGAAGGTGATTCAGGTTGAAATGGTGTTAGTAAAATTAGGATCAAGTGTGTAATGTCAATCAGTACATTTTATGTGTCTAAAATAGTGAAATGACATGTAAGAGGGAAAAAAGAATGACTTAAATGCCACTTGGCTCAATACATAAGGACATGTAAGAAGGAATGAATGTCATGTTGGAAGGAAAAATCCACTTGGAGGGATTTCAAATTTGGAAGAATATTCATCTAAAAATGCCAAATTGAGAGAAAATAGAGATTTACTAAATGAATTAAATTTATTTTCATGTGCAAGTGGCAAAAGCTAGAGGATGGGAAATGGATTAAGATTAGATTTAATCAGGATTTGATTAAATAAGAAGAGTTTAGGTGATTTGAAAATTTTGACTTAGATTTTAGGATTTAAATAAATCAAAGTTGAGAGGAAAATGATTTAGACTTAGTGAAATAAGGATTTTTATTTATTTAACTAAAGGGGATGATTGCTAGATTAAATTAGATAAAGGTTTAATTTATTTAATTTAATAAGATAACTTTATAGATTTAATCAAATAAAATGAATTATTTAATTAAATAGATACCTAGGGTTAATTAAATTAGATTGATTAATTTAATTAACAAAAGAGAATGACTTAATTAGATAAATAATGATTTATTTAATTAAAGGATGAAGAGTGATGACAAGCTTTAAGAAGGTGATTTAGTTGAAATGGTGTTAGTAAAATCAGGACCAGGTGTGTAATGTCAATCAATACATTTTACGTGTTTACAAATACAAATTGTTGGCCCAAAACAATAGATAATTTTCAATGCGAATCAACCAAGGTTGGCCACAACATAGTGAAGACCCAAATCAACATTTCTAACACAAAAAAACTTAAATTAATTTCTCCTTGAAGATCCACAATAGGCTTCAAGACCCTATCGGCCAAGAACAAGAGAAACATGAACACGCAAGAGAAAATCACAATCCATGAGCACAACAATCAATGCGGACATGAAATAAAGATAGAGAATGATATAGAAGCATCCAAAAAAATTATGAAACATTAGAGAAGCATCCACAACAACTGAACTAATTGAAATCACATAATCTTTAATCAGAAACACCAACTAAAGCAATAGAAAAACTATTAAAATGTAAATCTTCAAAACTAGATCAAATCTTCATGCAGATGTTTGAAAATCAATGTGGATAAACTAGATACACTTAGAAACAAACCCTTTAGTCCACAACCTCTTATCAACAATGTACAGAACTCATTGACAGACAGAACATCACTTCACCACTGACAACTTGCAACTTTGTTTTTACAATTTTCTCAATATCCTCAACATATATAGCTTTAAATGCACTAATGCTAATAGTGTTGACATTAATGACAACCACATATCAACAACACCACCACATATAAAAAAAAAACCACAACATCCAACAATCTCCTCCTTTGGCATTGATGGCAACACATGATGTGAAAAACACCATCAACGGAACTATCTCTTAACACTTACTCCCCCTTAAGTTCTAACTCTTTTTCTCCTCAACACTTTCCCTTGATCTTCTCCCGACAAGGCTCTTTTCCCCAAATAATCATCGAATTTTCACATTAATCTTCTCCCCCTTTGACATCAATGACAAGTATTTCTAATATCTAAACTACATATCTAAATTTTTGAACCATCTAACTACTCCCCCTGAGTAGCAGTCACCACAACATCAATCCAAAACAAGATATGATTATGAAATGAATAGACTGATGGAATGCAATGCATCCTTAGTTTTGATTAGGAGGGGTAATCACCCCTAACTTCCTTCTGAGATACTCAAAAGTATCCTTAGGAAAAGGCTTTGTTAAGATATTCACAATCTACTCCTTAGTAGGAACATACTCTAATCTAACTTCCTTTTCACTTACCTTTTCTCTCAAAAAGTGAAACTTGATACATATATGCTTGGTTTTTGAATGCAACACCAGATTGTTAGAAATATTAATGGCACTTGAATTATCACAAAATATAGGAATAGGCTCATTATACACAACTCTAATATCTTTTAGCATCTGCTTCATCCATAATACTTGAGTACAATTGTTAGCAACAACAATGTATTTGGCCTCTGCAATAGATAAAGAAATGGCATTATGCTTTTTACTTAACCATGAGATTAGCTTCGTACCCAATAAAAATGCACCACCACTACTACTTTTCCTATCATCCACATCTCTTGCCCAATTAGCATCAGTAAACAAACTCGAGGCATGATCATCATCTTTAGCATACCATAGACCAAAGTCAGTTGTTCCCTTCAAGTATCTAAAAATTCTCTTCACAACAGTCACATGAGATTCCTTAGGATTGGCTTGAAATATAGCAAGAATACATACAACATTCATGATATCAAGTCTAGTTTGAGTCAAATAATGCAATTCACCAATCATTGATATGTATCTAGTCTAATTTTCCTTCGGAGAATCATCATCTATTGTCAACTTGCATCCGGTCATCATGGGTGTACCTGTATCAATGAGTTATGTTCAGGTAAGGCTAGATGATTAAATCAATAAAACCAAAAGAAGCTATGAAATACAAAGAAATCTTAAAACAAGAGAGATTATACATGTTACTCGTTGCTTCCATAGCACCTTCTAGCTTGCAGCGATCATATGACTATTGCCCTTAGATTTGTGTGTGTGTGCGCAATTAACTATGACAAAGCCCTATGCAAGTTTTGAAGGATTTGAATGAAAAAATAAAGACTATGAAAAATGGCTATGCCTATGACAAGTAATCAAATCAAATAAGGGTATGTGTAGGATCATGATGGGCCAAAAAGTGGCAATATGATGGGTGTGTGGCTGATGACTATTTTTTAACCTAAAATTTATGAAACGAAAAGGGTTTTTAAAGGAGATTTCCAGCTTTCCACTGATATAAATTATGCTTTAATTTGAATTTCATAAGTAATTATTATTCATTTTCTATTCAAATTATGACTAAAGTCGTGATTGATAGGTTGATTGAAAAATATCTATAGCTTTCAAACGGTATCAGGGTATGTGTAGGATCATGGTATGCCAAAAAGTGGCAATATTTGTAGGGTATGTGGTTGACGACTTTTTTTTCACCCAAAATTAATGAAACGAAAAGGGTTTTTAGAGGAGATTCTCAGCTTTCCAAAAATATAAATTATTATTTAATTTGAATTTAATAAATAATTATTATTCATTTTCTATTAGAATTACTACTAAAGTCCTTATCGATAGGCTGATTGAAAAACATCTATAACTTTCAAACGGTATCATATTTTTTGAATCCAAAACATGCGTCACATTCTATGCTTTACATAATATAGGATTAAAAAAAGAAAAATTAAATTTCATGAATTTTTACCAAGTTAAGGTGGTCAGACATACGAGTTTTTATATTTTTTAAAAGTTGTAATAAAAAATTCATAATTAATTATTTACTTTGAAAAAAAATTACAAAAAATGTAAAATCACATCGGACATGAGTCTTCTACTATATATAAAATATTTAAAAATATTAACATTATGGTTAAGGTGGTCGGTGAGACACCTACTTCTTATTTTTTTCCTGAAATTTAAGTACTCAAATTTCAAATTTTTACCAAATAGATTTTATTCATTTTTAAATAAACCTAGTATTTTTTAGAAGCATTCAATTTTATACAAATTCTATTCTTACATATTTTTTGAAATAATATAGATAACTTATTCAAATATTTAGATCAAGTTGCTAACAGCGATTTTTAAGTTTTTTGCCACTTAAGGGCACGTTTGGCATGCAGATACTGTACTTATCACATTTTTGAATCCAAAATGTGTCACGATATGCTTTGCATACTATAGGATTAAAAAATTAAAATTTAATTTCATGAAATTTTACCCGGTCAAACATACAAGTTTTTTATAGTTTTATAAAAGTTGAAACAAAATTCATAATTAATTATTTACTTGGAAAATTTTTACAAAAACTAACTTCATCACATCAGACATGAGTCCTCTACCTATATTTAAAATCCTATAAAAATAACTAGTGACATTTGTGGTTGGAGATTGGTTAGGCAGAGACACCTTATTTTTCCTTGAAATTTAAGTACCTTTGCATTTGAAATTTCAAATTGTCACCAAATAGATTTTTTATTTTTTAAACAAAACCTAGTAGTTGAAAAACTACATTCAATTTGCTACAGATTCTATTCTTACATATTTTTGCAATAATATAGATAAATTATTCAAATTTTTACGTCAAGTTGCCTAACTCTTTTTTTTTTTGAATTTTTTGCCACTTAAGGGCCTATTTTTTCCATGATGATCCTGCACATACCCATAATCTAAATGCAAAGTAAATTCTAAGAATGAAAGTCTATAATAACGAAGTGGTGGTCCCAAAATATGAGCAAAATTGAAATTTTATAGAAAACACAATTTTGGACGAACGAACGAGATTGAAAGTTGACAAAGCCTAAAATAAGTGGACGAGATTTCATGTGACAATCCCCAATTAGGGTTAGGGAAAAATCATTAAGTGAGTGGTCAAGATGTCATTTGATAAAATCAAATCGACGGTTGAGAATAAATGTGATAATTAGTCAAAAAGATAAAGATTTCGAAAATCAGGAAGATAAAGATTGCTTGATTTGTAAGATTTGAAAAATCAAGAAGATAAAGATTGGACAAAAAAGCAGATTTAGAAAATCAAGAATTTGTTCAATTACTTGATTTTTGGAAGAAGATTACCATTTTGAATTAAATAAATTCAAAATATGGATTTTGTGTGACAGTAAATAATCAATTTTTAGATTATTTACTAAAATGAAGTGACAGTTAATAAAGTGAGATCATTTTAAATAATTTCATTTATTTAAAATGAGAGAAATGTTAAATTAGGTAATTAAATAATTAAAAATAATTATTTAATTTAGAGGATTATGACCGATAATTAAATAAAATAATAAATTCATTTAATTACATGAGAATTAGTGACATATTAAATAAATAAATAAAATTGATTTATTTAATAATCAAGAAGACATAAATGAATAAAGGTAATTAAATAAATTAAGAAATTTATTTAATTGTAAGAGGATAATAGACCCTTAGTGACATATTGAATAAATAAATAAAATTTATTTATTTAATAATCATGAAGAATGCAAGAGACATAAATTAATTAAATAATAATCAATTATTTAATTAATAGTGGAAAGTGGACCAAGGACATAATTAAATATCACAATTATGCTAGGATGAAAGTGATAAAATAAAGCTTACAGGCCTAGGTCATTTTTAAGTGTCTGCATTTTTCCCCTCTTTGTCATAATGCCGCTTGTCGCATTGTGACAAAGAAAATAAGTCAAAAATATGCCCAAGTGCAAAATAGGATGAGGAAGAATGATGAGGGAGGTAGGGGTATGCCCCCTCGAGAGGACAACCGGGTTCCAAGAACACGAGTGTGCTCTCGAAATTGATGAGAAGACTAGAATATGAAGAGACAAAGGAATGTTAGTGCAAAAGATATGGATGCAATGCCTATATGAGATGGGTGAGAGAAGATGATAGGACAAAAGGAGATGCATGTTAGTTCCTAGACCAAATCCTTCAATACCTTACCATAGGACTTTAATATTTATTGCCCTTAATAATTATTGGCTAGGCCAACAAACACCATGATATGACATAAATCAAGGTGTGCAAGGTCGTACCATCACATAAGACAAGCAGTCACAGAAAAAGATGATCATGACTCATACTAAGAGCACAATTGCCCCAGTATTTTTGTCATAACCAACCACAAGCATAAAAAGACAAGTCCTGAAATTTTGTTGCTCCTCTAAATCTCGTTGCTAGGACGTCCTTGAGGAACTAGCAACATGATTATCAAAAGACAAGATAAAACAAAACCATCATCATGATACATCATTTCTTTTCTAAATCCCGTTGTCAAGACCTTGCTAAAAAACTAGTCACATGATGAAAAAATCCAAAGAAAAGATAAGACAATCATGATACATCATTTATTTTCTAAATCCCGTTGTCAGGACCTCGTCGAAAAACTAGTAACATGATGAAAAATCCAAAGACAAGATAAGACAATCATGATACGTCGCTACTTTTCTAAATCCCATTGTCAGGACCTCATTGAAAAACTAGTAACATGATGAAAAAGCCAAAGACAAGACAAGACAATCATCATGATACATCACTACTTTTCTAAATCCTGTTGTCGGGACCTCACTAAAAAACTAGTAACATGATGAAAAAGACAAAGACAAGACAATCATGATATGTCACTGCTTTTCTAAATCTCGTTGTCTGGACCTCATTGAAAAACTAGTAACATGATGAAAAATCAATCCAACCATCATGATACGTTGTTGCTTTTCTAAATCCTATTACCAGGACATCGTTGAAAAACTAGTAACATGATGAAAAACTCAAAGAAAAGATAAGAAAATCATGATACGTCCCTGCTTTTCTAAATCCTGTAGTCAGGACATCGTTGAGAAACTAGTAACATGATGAAAAACCCAAAGACAAGATAAGACAATCATGATGCATCTTTGCTTTTCTAAATCCCGTAGTCAGGACGTCACTGAGAAACTAGTAACATGAGTGTCAAAAGACAAGACAAATGTCATGATACGTCACCGCTTCTCTAAATCCTGTTACTGGGATCTTGCTAAAAAACTAGTAACATGATGAAAAACCAAAAGACAAGTGCCAAGTGTTTTCCAAGTGTGTCGAAATGTTGAGTGTCTTAATGTCAAGATGTTAGGTTTGATGATGTCGAGATGTTAGGGTGTCAAGGTTTTGACGATGCCAAGATGACGAATGTCAAAGATTGCCCAATTTAGGAAGGACAGATCCTAAATAATGTTGATGTCGAGAGGATTGATCCCTAAATGTCAAAAGGGATCCCTCAAAATGCTAGTGATAGTGACAGTGATGATGCCTAGGAAGGACACATCCTAAGGCATAAATGAGAGAGATTGTTCGTTAGGACACATCTGAAAGAATACTGATGTCGAGAGGAGTGATCCTTAAATGTCAATAGGATCCCTCAAAAATGTTGGATGACAATGATGATGCCTAGGAAGGACACATCCTAAGGCGTGGATGAGAGAGATTGTTCTTCAGAAGGACACATCTGAAGAATACTGATGTCGAGAGGAGTGATCCTTAAATGTCAAGAGGATCCCTCAAAAATGTCGGATTACAATGATGATGCCTAGGAAGGACACATCCTAAGGAATAAATGATAGAGGCTATTCTTTAGGACACATCTAAATAATACTGATGGTGAGAGGAGTGATCCTTAAATGTTAAGAGGATCCCTAAAAAATGTCTGATGACAATGACGATGCCTAGGAAGGACACATCCTAAGGAATAAATGACAGAGGCTATGCTTTAAAATGACACATCTGGAAGATAACCAAGAGTTGACAATTTGACTAGTTATGATAATGTAACTTGTTTTGACCAAATATGATCGAAGTCGACTGAATTGACTTGTTTCAATCATATGCCGATGTTGACATGCTGGTGTGATTGTCATGTTTGAATAAATGATTGCCATACTTAGTTTTAGGAGTTTTCTGTTTGGAAAATGATTTGTTTTGACTTGAATAATTTTGATGTGTGTGCCAGTGCTGTGCCATGAACCCTAATGGACTAACCTAGCGTGACCTCAGGGGCTCATCGACATATGGCCTTGCCTACATCATACACTTAGAGACCTTGTAGTTCGACATGACCAATGACTTTGTTGTGATGACCAAAGATTGCATCATGATTTTATTTTGAAAAACCTAAAAGGACTGACCTAATGTCTCAGGGACTCGAAAATGATTCTTTCCTACATAGCAAATGCACAAAGACAACATAGTTAAGACAAATGACAAAGACTAATTGATTTGACAAACTTGACAAGGAATGACTCTGTTTTTGCATTTTCTAGACATTTTGACTTTGTTAGGGTTTCTTCATAACGCTTTTCAATTTTTAGGTCTTTTTTCAAAACATTTTATAATGTTTTTGTCTTTTTTCAGGACTTTTTGTGATGTTTTTGTCTTCTTTCAGGACTTTTTTTTATGTTTTTGGTCTTTCCTCAGGACATTTTATGATGTTTTTCTTTGTTTTTTTTTTTGGATTTTGACCTTTTACAAGGACCATGACAAATGCATGTGAATGATTCCTACACATGAGAATCAAAGGAAAAACATGATTGTTCTATTCATGTTGAATACTTGATAGGTAATGACAATTGTTTGACATGGGAAGGACACATCGAAATAATGTGAGTCGATAATGTGTGAAAAGTTAGGTCATAGCAGGCTAGGAACAAAGTTAGGGAATGTTTTGGATGATGCACTAGGATGCCAAGCAAAATTATCTGGATTAGACTTATTGCATTTGGAATGAGGCATTTTCAAGACTGAATGGGATGATGGAGAATCCTTAGACCATTTGACAAGGGAAAGCCAAGATAGGTGACAGACATGAAAGGATGATAGGTGGCCTTGGTAAAGAACAAGAGACATGAGACTAAAGGAATTGTCATATGATTTTCAAGGACTATGTCACATAAGGATAATGAGGTTATGAAAGTAATGACATGACATTTCGTGAATCGTATATGAGCAAAGGATAGACATGTCAAGAATTTTCCCAAAGCATGATTTATGTGTGCCAGTTTTATGCCAAGACCAAAGTAGGTAGGCAGATGGACGGAAAGGATATGAATGAAATGGATGGGTGTAAATGTCATGAGGAAAGTATGGGAAATGAGACGACTTACCCCCAAGTGCAAAAGTCCACATAGATGATGTATTTTACACATGACACCTATTTGCTAGGTTTTCATCATGGTACTTATCCAGGGTGCCTGTTTGCCAGGTTTTCACCGTTGGACGAATTTTTTCTCTTTACTATTTTCTTGAGTTTTTTGAATTTTTATTTTTGGTGTCACCAAGATGCCTATTTGGTAGGTTTTCATCAGGGTGACAATTTTTTGATTTTTCAATTTTTTTTGTATTTTTGATATTTCTAAATAGATGCTTTAGATGATCACTGACTATTTTGGATCCACTGATAATATTGATGCATATACTGGTTCCATGATATGCCAATAATGTCATGTCTGAAGTAGTTGCCTTGTCAGGATCATAGTGCTTGCATACAACTGATTGATGTCATCGTGGTCCTTTCTGATACTAGAGTTGGCCTTATCAGAATACACACATCACATTAGAGTTTCATGAGAGTCCTTATGATAAAGAGTTGTTGCGAAGATGTTATGAATTTGTGACGTGGGATGTTTGGACTGTAGGCGAGATGTAGGATTATGGTAGATGATAGTAGACATGGAAAGGTTGTTTGGATGTTAGGATGAATCACTTTGTATTTTCCAAACTTGGGATGGTGGATGACAAATTTTGGAGGGATAACATTTGGAACCAACACTCTTAGATGCCTTGCTTGATGACCATTTTGAAGGAGGTGACATTTGTTGTATATGGGAGTCCTCTTGTCTTGTGGCTCCACATTGTAATTAACTTTTTCTTTTGACATATTTTCTTTGCTTGATCCACTTTTCTTTGGGATCCATTTTAATTTCATTTGTCCACTTGTCTTTTTGTATGATTCAATGGCCTTTGACATTTGATTTTTGACTTTGTAAGACTTTTTTTTTGGTTGGTTCCAAAGGGAAGATTTAAGATGTTCAGAATGATGGTTTATGGTGTGGGTGGAAGGGGTGATGGCAACAAACTTATGACAAGGATTTCTCATGGACTTTATTTTGATGTTTGTATCTAAAAAGATTGCCCCCAGTATTGAGGAGGTTCTATTGACATCTTTTGATTTTCTAACTGAAGAATAGCCAAGACCTCGATGTTTGTAATTTTCCTGAAGTTGTATTGGTTCTTGAATCCCTTGCTCATGTATTCCTAGTCCTTTTCCTTGATATTGCATGCTTTGACAAATTATGTTTGCGATGGGGTATTTATTGTTTTGAAAGCAAGATGCTAACCCATCATGATGTATGTGAAAACTATTACCTAGAATGTTTTCATCTGCTAGGAAGCCTGCTTTGACAAAGATAGATGACCCTAGTTGATAAAGTGTCTTAGCTTCATTGTCATGTTGGACATATTTCTGACTAATATCTTTGGTCTGATCTTGTGACATGTCAAGTTCAAATGATTCTAGTGGTGCTTCCAAGTCGATGTCGAAGCAATCCTTATGGTCAGTGTCATAGAGTCTAGTAAATTTAGCTATAGCTTGATCATTTGCAAATATGTCCATAATGGAAGACTCTTGTTCTTGAGGAATACCGTCTATGTGTATCATGGAGGAAAGTTTTTCATTTTGGAAAGTGTCAATAGTTGAGGCCTGTATAGGGTTGGCAAGTGTTTGATCATGAATGGCGTAAAAATCAAGTAGTTTTGTACTTCTTGGTGAATCGTAGGGTCTTGGTCAAAGATGGGGTTGTCATGGATGATATAATTGGGATTGAAATATTTGTCAAGGGTAGGTGTATTTTGGATGTCATGATTGTTTTGAAGGAATTCTTGGATGGAATTTGAGATAGGGTCATGGGATGGACTACCTTGTTCATGACATGAGGGTGAGGTTATAATGTCATGCTTTGGGCTTTCATTTTGACATGTATCCTCAAGTTTAGACAATGGGATTTGAATTTGGACTATGATAGAATTTTCATGAGTAGACGTGGCTTGTGAGGGAGTGACTTGAAAATGATTAATGGATGAAGGACTAGGATAAGACATGGGGACTTGGACTAGACTAGTATGACGATATGACATGGGGACTTGGATTGGACTAGTATGACGATATCACATGGGGGCTTGGACGGGACTAGTATGTGAAGGACTAGGATAGGACATGGAGACTTGGATGAGACTAGTATGTGAAGGACTAGGATAGGACATGGAGACTTGGACAGGACTAGTATGTGAAGGACTAGGATAGGACATGGGAACTTCGATTGGACTAGTATGTGAAGGACTATGATATGACATGGAGACTTGGATTGGACTAGTTAGTGAAGGACAAGGATATGACATGGGGACTTGGATTGGACTAGTTGGTGACAACATAGAATATGACATGGAGACTTGGACTGGACTAGTGGATGATGACCTAGAACATGGCGTGGGGACTAGCACTGGATTAGTTGGTGACGACATAGGATATGCCATGGAGACTTGGACTAGACTAGTGTAAGGTTGATTGAAATAGGACGTGGAGACTTTGGCCAGATTGATATGGTATGATGTGGGGACCTAACATGAGTTGGTAGATAGTTGATAAGGCATGTAGACTTGGACGGGATTGATAAGTGAAGGGCTAGAATATGACGTGGAGGTTTGGAATGGACTAGTGAATAGTTGGCTTCCCTTGTCAAGGTTAGGATAAGAGTGATAAGTGGACGTTTGTTGTGAATTAATGGTCGGATTTATGTTAAGTGATTGTTGATGGTGAGGGTAGACGGATGGAGGTCCCAAAGTATTTATGTCAAAGCCCCATGGTAACTTAGCCCCTTGGTCCAAAAGCATGGATAGATACCTTTGAGGGTCATGTAAGACTAAGTTTTCTACAAAAGAGGCTATATCAGGATTTTGCGCTGCAACTTCTAAGTCTTTTGCATATACTCATCCATTTTGTTCTCTTTGTATGAATGGTTTAGAAGGATTTCATGATGAAGATGGCATGTTTATGGAAGATTGGGTCATAAAAATTCCAATGTTGGTTCGTGTCATAAGTGTTATTATCGATGTTGGGATTGAAATCTTGTCCAAAGTTTTCCATTTCCCTTCTTTTTCTTTGAAGCCTAGTCTCAACCATAAAAGGGGATTGCTCAAATGAGGATGATAAGAATGACAGTTGAATGCTAGGATGATGCTAGCCTATGTTTTTTGGATTTTTTTTTTGGATAAAGGATGACAATGCAAGACTATGTTTTTGGATTTTGGATAATAAGGGATGACAATGTGACAATGGTGTCTAAAGGATGTGGCTAATGTAAAATGAAGACTAGGATGACAAGTTATGACACTAATTTTTTTGTATTTTGGAATAAAAAATGACAATGGAAGGTGATAATGATGTTTGCCAAAGAAAATGATGAAGGAAAGGTGCCAAGGTTGTCAAGGTCAAAGTGCCAAATGAGGACTAAGATGATAATGTTGACTATGGACTAAAATGATCAATGCAAAGTCTAGGTTCAAAATGAGGACTAGAGATGGAAAATGCAAAGTCTAAGTTTAAAGTGAGGACTAAGGATGGACAATTTTTGGAAAAAGGTTTTGCTTAACCAATCTAAGCTTGACTTATGTCTCAATTTAGGTTATCAAGGGACTTGCTAAGGGGACTAAATGACAAGGTCAAAATGACGAGTGAGCCTTCCTAACTAGACTGTTGAGTTGGGGGTTCTCACAAAAAGGACAATGCCTGAAAAGAGGAATAATGACTAAGTCCCAGGATAACCTAGTTTTGAAAACAATGGTTTTTGCAAAGTGTGGAGATTTGGCCTAATCCAAAGTTTTCCAAGATGAAACCTAAGGACAAATTTATGCTAAAAATGATGATTATGACACCTAGGGAATGCAACTAAAATTTGGAAATTTAAACCTATGGAAATAAAATGCGAGCTAAGGAATGCAAATGATGGACGTTTTGAGCAATTTCAATTCTGGTTTCTAATAGAGGCCTTTCAAAAACATGTTTTGACAGTAGGCTAAGATGTCTGGACTTGAATTCGGGTCTGAAACATGGTTTATTTTGGTGATAGTCAAATGCGTCATTTGAGGTCACAAATGCATTGCAGTGATAAAATGCGGCCTTCCCAGTTGGAAATGTGGTTTGGTTTCACAGATGCGGCTTTATAGATTGCAAATGCAGTGCAGTGTTGTAGATGCAGCTTTACAGATGGAAAATGCATTTCAAGACAGGAAAATGTGGTGTTTGGATTAGCAGATGCATTTTAGCATAGCAGATGCATTGCAAAAGATGGAAAATGCGGTGCGACAGAGCGATTGCAGTCTAACAAATGCATTGTATAATGTAAAAAGTCAAATTTATGATGTTTGTGGTCAAAAACCTGAATTGTTTAAAGTTTGACAGTTTATTTCTAGATGTTCGAGTGTTGTTTGTTTAATTTTAGTAAACAAAAAACACTTGGAAAGCATGATATTTTGAAAGTAATCAAACACAAAAGAGAACAAGTACAATCCTATCGTTAAGCCAGGATAGTATTTGCTAGATTCCACATGGGTTTCCCCAGCCACATATTAGTAGTGTGTGAATTTAGAAGCTTGGCTGCACGAGCTCCCCCTTACAGTGCACTCTCTTCTCAGGCCAACCAAGCTTCCAACCCCCATGAAACTCCCATGGCAGATTGATCACCTCTACTATAGAATGCGAAGATGTGGATGCCTCCACACCAACCAGTGTTGTGCTAGCAAATAGAAGGTTTTTATCTACTAAACAATGGTGTTTAATTCGGAACCCTCATTCGAGTGGGCATACATGGGGTGCAAGATTAAGCTCCATTTAGGAGGCACTCCAGCCTAAAGAGGTTAAGCTCAACAGGTTTTTGGGGAGTACTACTTGGTCTGTATGACACATCTGCACTTGTAATCTTAGGTTTTCCCTTAAGATTCACATTTATATACTGGTCGGGGGTAGCTTGGCTTTTGCTCCGTTGCTAGTTTGAGTCACCTAGAGGTGATGAAATCCCTTGGCAAGCCCAATTTCTAGAGGCAATAACCATTTCTCTTACACCCAGGATCACATGACTGTGCAAGGGGAGAGGATACTTCAGTTATTGCATCAAGGTTACATAGGGACAAAGTGGGTTTGGCTTTCTGATCACCTAGTTTGCACAGGGTGAGAGCATATTCACCTACCACTTTCAAACACAATCAGACAGAATTGAAAACAAGTTTATTTTAAATGCACCAAAAGAAATGTTTTCTATTATAAAAAGAACAAGCACAATGTTTTTGGAATGAATCTTGGACACTCGAACTTGCAAAACCACAAATTAGTAGTTTTATCAACTAGTCTTGGACCCACAAAATGTAACGACCACAAGCTGCAAACAAAGATTTGTAACACAAAAAAACTCCCTGCCAGCAGAATGCAGAAGAAAATCAGAATGTAGAAGAAAACCAAAATGTAAAACAACCAAGAATAGAAAACAGAAAAACCCAAATGCAAAATTTGAAAACTAATTTTACTAGGAAAATGCATCATAGCAAAGTGATTATGTCACGGTCTTATGTTCTTGTTTAACAGGAAAATGTGTCGATTTAGTCTTCAAACGCGGCTTTGTATGTCAAATGCAGCTTTCTCAACTTTGATTGTGGTTCATCAGAGTGAATGCGGCATTTAGTTGGTCGAATGTGTCGCAATGCAGTGAATGCGGCTCAAAAAATAGCGAATGCATCATTTCATACCTATACCTGCAAAAAAAAAAATAGAAAACTAGAAACCGTACAAAAAAATGGAAAAAATAAAATGCATCGAGTTCACCAATGTATAAATGGGTTGTGTTTAGGTAAGGTTAGATGATTAAATCAATAAAACCCAAAGAAACTATGAAATACAAAGAAAGCTTAAAACAAGAGAGATTATACCTATTACTCATTGCTTCCATAGCACCTTCTAGCTCGCAATGATCGTATGACTATTGCCCTCAGATTTGTGTGTGTGTGAGCAATTAACTATGACAAAGCCCTATGCAAGTTTTGAAGGATTTAAATGACAAAATAAAGACTATGACAAATTATGACAAATGACTATGCCTATGACAAGTAATCAAAGAAAATAATCTAAATGCAAATTAAATTCTAAGCATGAATGTCTATAATAATGAAGTGGTGGTCCCAAAATACGAGCAAAATTGGCATTTTATAGAAAACACAATTTTGGACGGACGGACAAGATTGAAAGCTGACAAAGGCTAAAATCAGTGGACGAGATTTCATGTGACAATCCCCAATTAGGGTTAGGGAAAAATCATTAAGTGAGTGGTCAAGATGTCATTTGATAAAATCAAATCGGCGGTCGAGAATAAATGTGATAATTAGTCAAAAAGATAAAGATTTCAAAAATTAGGAAGATAAAGATTGCTTGATTTATAAGATTTGAAAAATCAAGAAGATAAAGATTGGACAGAAAAACAGATTTAGAAAATGAAGAATTTGTTCAATTACTTGATTTTTGGAAGATTACCATTTTGAATTAAATAAATTCAAAATATGGATTTTGTGTGACAGTAAATAATCAATTTTCAGATTATTTACTAAAATCAACTTACACTTAATAAAGTGAGATCATTTTAAATAATTTAATTTATTTAAAATGAGAGAAATGTTAAATTAGGTAATTAAATAATTAAAGATAATTATTTAATTTAGAGGATTATAACCGATAATTAAATTAATTAATTAATTCATTTAATTATGAGAATTAGTGACATATTAAATAAATAAATAAAATTGATTTATTTAATAATCAAGAAGACATAAATGAATAAAGGTAATTGAATAAATTAAGAAATTTATTTAATTGTAAGAGGATAATAGACCCTTAGTGACATATTGAATAAATAAATAAAATTTATTTATTTAATAATCATGAAGAATGCAAGAGACATGAATTAATTAAATAATAATCAATTATTTAATTAACAGTGGAAAGTGGACCAATGACATAATTAAATGTCACAATTATGCTAGGACGAAGTGATAAAATAAAGCTTGCACGCCTAGGTCATTTTAAAGTGTCTATAGTACCAACTAGCTTTGAATCTTCCATACCAACTTCTTTAGCAATTCCTTCACATACTTGGACTGAGATATAAAAATCCCATTATCTACCTGAGTAATTTTCAATCCCAAAAATAGTTTCATCTCACCAATCATTGACATCTCGAACTCACTCTTCATCTCATTAGAAAAATTCATGCACAAACCATCATCTCCTCCAAAAATGATATCATCAACAAAAACTTCCACAATCAAATCTTTATCATCATTCTTGAAATTATACAAATTACTATCAGCAGTACCTTTGTTAAATACAAGCTTCAATAAATACTTGTCCAATCTGGCATACCATGCTCTAGGGGCTTGCTTAAGTCCATACAGTGCTTTCTTCAACTATCTCCCTTATCATTCAATTGAAATCCATTAGGTTGCTCAATATACACCTCTTTTTCCAATTCGTCATTTAGAAAAGTAGACTTGACATCTATTTGATAAACCTTGTAATCTTTGTAAGCAACATAAGCAAGAAACAGTCTCATAGCTTCAATTCTAGCAACAGGGGAAAAAGTCTCTTCAAAATCAATTCCTTCCACCTATGAATATCCTTTACATACTAGTCTTGCTTTGTTTCTAACCACTTCACCTTGCTCATTCAATTTGTTTCTAAAGACCCATTTAGTTCCAATTACATTTTTATCCTTAGTTCTACGAACAAGAATCCATGTTTCATTTTTCTCAATTTTCTATAGCTCTTCTTTCATTGCTTCAACCCAATGCTCATCTTTGCATGCTTCATTCACACTAGTAGGCTCATTCTTTGAAATTAAGCAATATTCTTCTGCAATTTTTCTCCTAGTCTGGGCACCTTTACTCTTATCACCAATAATTTGATCTTCTGAATGATTCAATCTTACATACCTCAGAGTCTTCTTAGAATGTTCTTGAACTTCAGGCTCTTGTGTTCTCTCTTCTGCAACTTCACTGGTTTCTTCTTCCTCTTGATCTTCTTGATTCACCGAAATGATTTGCACTTGATATGAAGTCTAATCTTTGTTTGTACTATCATTTTGATCATCACAATCATATCCATAGGTTCTAGATGGTCTAGCAATGTCTTCATCAACCTTAACATTTTCACTTTCAACCATTTTCTTCAATATCTTATTGTAACACCAATAGGTCTTTCTTTTAGTAGAATAACCCAAAAATATTCCTTCATCACTACTAGCATCAAACTTTCCTATGTCTTCATCCACTGATACATTTTGACTCAAAATCTAACAAGATTTCATCAAAATTTTGATGAACTTTCATTAGAATTATTTCGTCGATTTTCTGACGAACTTTGAAACATCAAAATTCAGACCTAGCATTGTCAGCTAGGTTGTAATTTCAACGTTTGAAAGTTCATCAGAAAATCGACGAAATAATTATGACGAAATTTTGTCAAAATTCTGATGAACTTTTGTCTGATTTTGAGTCAAATTTTATCAGTGATCTATTTTGATATAACATCTACTCCCAAATATTTTGAAATATCTAATAGTAGGCTTATGACCATTCCATAGCTCAAAAGGGGTCTTACCAGTATCACCATTGATTTGTACCTGATTAAGGATATACACAGCAGTATTCACAACTTCTCTCAAATAGATATGAGGGACATTTGCTTCCAGCATCATGGTTCTAGCAACATCTTGAACTGTTATGTTCTTCCTTTCCACAACTCCATTTTGTTGAGGGTTCCGGGGTGCAGATAATTGTCTCTTTATTCCATGTTCTTCACAAAAAGAATTAAAATCGCTGGAAGTGAATTCACCACCTCTATCGTATCTCAAACATTTAATCTTCAGACCAGTCTTTGTCTCAACCATAGCCTTAAAGATTTTGAACTTTTCCAGAGCTTCAAATTTCTCCCTTAAGAAAGTAGCCCACATCATTCTTGAATAATCATCAATAAGCAACATGAAATACTTGTAACCTTGTAAACTTCTGATTCTAGAGGGACCACACAAATCAGTATACACAAGCTCCAACAATTCATTTGAACAATGTTGTGTGCTCTGAAATGAAATTCTAGTTTGCTTTCCCAACTGATATTCCTTGCAAATGGCATTAGTAAGTTTTACCAACTTAGGTATGTCTCTCACAGCCTTAGTAGAAATTATCTTGACAATGTTATCAAAGTTAACATGACACATTCTCCTATTCCACAACCAACTTTCATCAACTTGAGCAATCAAACAACTTTTACTAACAACATTCAAATGAAAGATATTACCTCTTTTTTTTGTACCTGATGCAATCATATTTCCTAAACATCCCAATATTCTACACTTTCCATCCTTGAATTGAAGATTGTAACCCTTATCAACCATCTGTCTAACATTTAAAAGATTAAGCTTCAAGCCTTCCACATACAAAACATCATCAATATTATTCTTACCATCAAGAGAAATACATCCTCTACCATGGATCACACCAGCTGTGTTATCACCAAATCGCACAACACCACCATCATACTTTTTCCAAGCTCACAAATTTACTTCTATCTCATGTCATATGATGTGAACATGCACTATCAATCAGCCATTCATCTTTCTCTTCAACTCAATCAACTAGGGATTTCTCCACATTTTTACAACTAGTAGATTTAGTAGATATAGGATTATTTTCCTTGGTAGCAATAAATACCCATTCGTCTTCAACTTTATCAGATTAATCATCTGTCATACCTTCATCAACAACATAGTAACACTTCTTTTGAAATTTATGCTTGTTATGTCTTGGTTTAGAATCTCTTTCCGGACACTTTGATGCAAAATGACCTATCTTATTGCAAGAAAAATATTTAAGAGGAAATTTTCCTTCATACTTACCTTTTCCTCTTGGTACTCTTTTGACAATAAGTGCTTCCAGCTCTTCTAGCTCTCTTTCTTCTTTTTCAATCTGTCTAATTTCATCCTAATACTTGAATTTCTTTCTAGATGAACTATCACCTAGATCATATCTCTGTCTATCTCTTCTAGAAGTAGTAGCCTTAAATGTAGATTCAACCTTAGGAAGGGCATCACCAAATTTTCTCAACTCAAATGCAGTCAGCTTACCAACCAACATATCTCTGGTTACATTTGTTACAGTTTGAAGTTCTTCAATAGCACTAGCTTTGACTTTATAAGTAGCAGGCAAGAATCTAAGACTTTAGTAACAATCTCTGATTCTTCCAACTTTCCACTAGCACATCTGATACCACACACAAGTTCATTCACTCTTTGCATGAAAGTAGTACCATTTTCATCATCACCCATTCTCAAAATTTCATATTTTCCTTTTAGACTCTACAACTTAGCAATCTTCACATTAGCATCACCTTCATACAAAGTTTCCAACTTTTTCTAGATCTCATAAGTAGTCTTCAGATCTATAACATTTGTCATCTCAGTATCAGTTAAAGCACTCAACAATGCTTCCTTAGCCCAAATATTATACTCAGCATCCTTGATCTCAACAGAAGTAGTAGGACCATTTGGTGGAATAATACCCCTATTACTTGTAATGCTCTAGTAGGGTTCACCAATGCATCTCAGATGGCACTCTATTCGAGTCTTCCACAAAGAATAATTTGTTCCATAAAATCTCAGACTATCCTTCTTGTATGTTGACATCCCAGATCATCTCAAGTTGTTCAACTTCTTCCAAGGAACCTAATTTGATACCAATTGTTAGCAACACAAGGGAAGACAACTGAGAAGGGGGGTGAATCAATTGTCTCTGAATTTCAAACTTACTAAATATATGTGCAGGATCATCATGGAAAAAATAGGCCCTTTTAAGTGGCAATTTTTTTAGAAAAATCAGAGTTAGGCAACTTGACGGAAAATTTGAATAATTTATCTATATTATTTCAAAAATATGTAAGAATAGAGTTTGTAGGAAATTAAATGTAGTTTATAAACTACTAGATTTATTTTTAAAAAGATCTATTTGGTGAAAATTTGAAATTTCAATGCAGTAGCACTTCAATTTCAGGGAAAAAATAAGTAGGTGTCTGTCTGACCACCCTAACTACAATAAAATGATAATATTTTTTTATAAGATTTTAGATATAACTAGAGGACTCATGTTTAGATGTGATGCATTTTTTTTGTAATTTTTTTCTAAGTAAATAATTAATTATGAATATTTTATTGCAACTTTTGAAAAATATAAAAAACTCGTGTGTTTGACCACCTTAACTTTGTCAAAACTTCATGAAATTTATTTTTTCTTTTTTTAATCTTATAGTATGCGAGGCATAGAATGTGATGCATGTTTTGGATTCCAAAAATGTGATACCATTTGAAAGCTATAGATGTTTTTCAATCAGCCTATCAATCAGGACTTTAGTCATAATTCAAATAGAAAATAAATAATAATTATTTATTAAATTCAAAGTAAAGCATAATTTTTATTAGTGGAAAGCTTGGAATCTCCTTTAAAAACCTTTTTCATTTCATCAATTTTGGGTTAAAAAAAGGTCGTCAGCCACATACCCTACAAATATCCATCAAGATCCTACACATACCCTTAAACTTATTAATCCTTATTCTTAGATCTGATCAATATTAATGAAAGCATGAATCAACAACACATTAGAAACACACATAAAACCATGTTTTTGGTGTGGAAACACTGTTAGAGGAAAAACCACGGTGGAGGTCAATCCACAAGATTATACCCTATTAAAAGTATAAGAAGAATAAATGGGGAATGCACATGCATTTAGGCACATTTCCTAGAGCTCACTGCTAATTACAAAGGAAGACACACTGTCTTATAGAAAGATTCAGATTACAACCATCCAGATTTTGAACTGAGAAAATAGCATTTGCTAATGCCTAATTACAGTTCTGGTTAAGTACATGAACACTTCTTCACTCTTCTTCACTTTTCTTCACACTCTGCTCTATCCTTGAATGATTTGAGCAATATTCACACACATAGAGAGGAACACCCTTGCACACTTCAATTTGAATAACCAATCACTCTTATATATCCTCAACATGAAATTACATTCGCTACAAGTCAACCATAAAGAAATAATAAAATGAATACAAACTATCAGCCCAAAACAATAAATAATTTTCAATGCAAATCAACCAAGGTCGGCCACAACATATTGAAGACCCAAATCAACATTTCCAACACAAAAAAACTTCAATTAATTTATCCTCAAAGATCCACAACATGCTTCAACACCTTGTTGGCCAAGAACAAGAAAAACATGAACACGGAAGAGAAAATCACCATCCATGAGCAAAACGATCAATGTAGACATGTAAAAAAGATAGAACATGATCTAGAATCATCCACAAACATTATGAAATATCAGAGAAGCATCTACAACAACTGAACTAACTGGAATCACATAATCTTCAATTAGAAACACTAACTAAAGCAACAAAAAAACTGTTAGAATGTAAATCTTCATAACTCGATCAAATCTTCATGCAGATCTCTGAAACCGAACATGCATAAACTAGATACACTTAGAAAAAAAACTCTTTACTCTAAAATCTTTGATCAACAATGTACGGAACTCACCGAAAGATAGAACATCACTTCACCACTAGCAACCTACAACTCATTTTTTACAAATTTCTCAATATCCTTAACATATACAACTTGAAATGCACTAATGCTAATAGTGTTGACATACATGAGAACCACATATTAGCAACACAACCATAAAATCAAACAATGTGTGGGTGTGTGTGTGCGAGAGAGAGAGAGATAGAGAGGAGAGAGAGAGTAGAGAGGGAAAGAGGTAGGGAGGAGACACTATTGAGATATAGAGTGATGGAGGGAGAGGTGGGTAGAGAGAGGGAGAGGGGAGATAAATATAAATAGAGAGGGAAGGAGATGTAGAGAGAGATGATAGATAGAGAGAAGTAGAGAGTGGAGGGATGAAAGGAGAAAAAAAGAGGAGATAGAGGTGAGTGTGTGTAAGAGGGAGAGGGTGAGAGGAGAGAAAATGAAGGGAGAGAGGAAGGTAGGAGAAAGAAAGAAAGTAGAGAGGGAAGGGGGAGAGATAGAGAGTAGAGAGGGAAGGAGAGAGTAAAAGAGAAAGAGGGGGGAGGGAGAGAGAGAGGTAGAGAGTGGAAGGTAGTGGTAGGAGAGGTAGGTAGAGAGGGCAGGTGAGAGGGAGGGATAGGAGGGAGAGAGGGAAGGAAGGAGAGTGAGATGGAGAGAGAGTGGTGAGATAGAGAGTAGAGAGGTAAGGAGCAACTGAGAAAGAGAGATAAAGAGAGTGAGGGAGGTTGGAGGGAGGGAGAGGTAGAAAGGGATAGGTGAGATAGAGAGAGGAAAGGAGAGAAAGTGGGATAGAGAGAGAATGTGTTGGAATATGGATTCTAGTGTTGTCATTGATGGAAACTGAAGTCATTTCCATGGTCCTCAGATCTGTATCTAGTCATACCGGCAGATAAAGTGAAATACTATGTGTTACCGGTAGAACACTTGAAGAATAGGGTATTCATTTAGTCAGTTAATCTGTCTACTTCACCAGATCATCATTTTGACTTGTGGACCCCTAGGATTGCTTGTTGAGAATGTATATTATCTTATTACTAAAATTGTGGTGTTGCATTCATTGCAGTACGAGCTTGGGGGTCTGGTAGGATGTTTTCTGCCTATTTGCTCGTTGTAGCTGACTCAATAAATGTGGCATGTTGTGGATGTGTAAAGTGAAATTATTCAAAAAAAATTATGTTCAAATATTTAATTATGGGTCCTAGCTATAGTCTAGCCGACTTGTTTGGGTGCGCATCAAAATTGTTCATGATTTGGGCCGACAGTTGATAATATTTCAAAGTTTTATTTAGGCCAACCTATAGCGACTTGATTTCTAGATGCGAATATATATAAGAGATTTGATATATCATTTGAGATATGAAAAAGGAAGTGTGGTGGTGTGTTACAATCATCACGAAAAATGATTAGGTGATTATGTACAGTTTCACATGTTCATTAAGATTTTTGGAGAGCAAGTTGTGCAGAGCAGAGCAGAATTGTTGAATCAGTCAGAAGGACAGGAGATTATCTGTAGAGCTTAATTGGAACTGTGAGCAGGAATTGTTGATGTTATTTCATCAGTTCATTCTTTTGGATCTATTCCAAATCATTGTAGAGTAGTGAGCCCATCCTTTTTGAGCAGTGAGCTCTAGGCAGTGAGCCTAAATGCAAGTGCATTCCCATTTTGTACTTTTCATTTTGGGTATACTCATATTATATTGTGGATTGGCCATCCACCATGGTTTTTCTGCTAACAAGGTTTCCACATAAAATTTTTGGTGTTGTGATTACTTTCTTTCTGTCGATGCATGTTTCTTTTGTTGAATGATTAAGTTAAATGATAGAATAATTAAGTTGAAGTTTTGCACAACACTGACTCACCCCCCCTCTCAGTGTTGCTTGTTTCCAAAAATTGGTATCAAAGCTAGTTCCTCGAAAGAAGTCTTACAACTTGAGGATATCTTGGAAAGTGTTTCTCAATGGATACAAGTAGTCTTCAATAGCAACTTATGGTGACCCTAGATGATCTTGACTAGATAAAATTTGAGAACCAAAAACTGCAAGAAAATCTTGAGAATGTAGAAAAGTTCATTTAGTCACTAAAAGACAAGATCAATGAATCAAGGGATAAAAGAAAGGAATTATGTGGTTAGCTCAATTAGAAGAACAAAAGCATGGAAGATGAACAACATAGTCTAGCTCTGAAAGAGAAAATAGAAGAATGTGAAAAGTTTTCCAAAGAGAATGTTGCCTTGAAGTGAGAGATGGATTCTATCATGATGAAAATGACCAAGGAGATTGAGGACATGAAGAAGAATGAAGAAAGTATTGCATAGTCTTTGAAAGAAAAGTATAAACAATGCAGTCGACTAGATAATGAATTGGAACAATCCTAGAACAATGAAGAAGTGCTTGAAAATCAGCTTGATGGTCTCAGAGATGAACTTGCCACTGCAAATGAGTATAAGGAAAAATTCAAAGAAAGCTCATCCAAACTTGATGAACTAATCAAAGGATAAAGGACTGATGGTGATAGACGAGGTCATGGATATGAAGAAGGAGAAAGTTCCAGATTTGGACAAAGGAACTCTGGACAAAGGAATTCTAGACAAGGAAGATTCAGACAAGGAAGTCAGATGAAAGGAGCCAGAAAAGAACTGGTAAGGCAACCAAATGCTCAAATATTTAATGGATATTGCTATGTCTACAACAAATTTAGTCATATGGCTTCTCAATGTAGGAGTAGAATGAATAAAAGTAGACCATCATTCTCAGGTCAGTGTTTTAATTGCTATAAGTATGGTCATAAGTCAAGTGAATGCAGAATTGTGATGAACAACTTTCATAGAGATGTCAGATGCTATGCATGAAATAGATTTGGACATATTGCTAACCAATACAGATCAAGACAAAGTCAGTGGATCAGTTGGTCTGGATAGAGAAATGTTGTGTGCTACAACTATAATAAATTTGGCCATATTGCTAGATTCTATTGGAACATAAGAGGTCCGGTAAAATAGAACATGGAATAGGATGTTAAAGGAAAAGGAAAAGTCACTACTGATGAGATCAAGAAGAAAATGAAGATGAAATGGGTGAAGAATAATCCCTATGTAGAAGGAAATGGACTTGCACCAGAAGCAACTTCTGGTAATTCCTTAGGGAATTAATTTTAGTTCTTTGGCATAGGGGGAGCTATCAAGAAAAACTCTTAAACCCCCTCTTGCAAGTGAATGATACTGGAATCCAGATATGTCTAGTAGGAGAGTTGATACTTTTCAGATGTTGTTCGACTAGTTAGAAGCATTAGTGAAGAATATTGGAGATCCGCATAAGAGTCATCTATCTCATTGCCTGAAAGGAAGAAATCCGAATGAGTTAGGGTAAGGGAATTTATTGCAAAATAAATAAGTTAGGTATGTGGACAAGAAAATGAATGGCTTCAACCCTCATTTTTGATATTGCATTTGGAGAAAAGTGGTTTGGAGAGCTCTGAAGTGATCATTGCGAATTCGTGGAGAGACTCAAGCATAAAGGAGAATCTGCAATCAAATTATGTTTTTGTCCCCAAAAGGTATTTATTGAAAACCTATAAATTTGTGTGATTGCAATCATGTCTACTCCTCTGATAATTGAATTTAAGGATAGGCTATGTCCAAAGTTCAAATGGCATCCGTAGAAGTCCATAGATACAGAGCCCTTAGGTGCATTTTCATCGGTGTTGTACAAAGTCCTGCATATTGAGGATATTAGGGCTTATGTGCATGCAAACATTGAAGATTTGGGAATGTCTCATTTGATGAATTTGTACTCTCATCGTATAATTCAAGAATATTATACTGTGAAACCAAAATTTAAAACCCTAGAAGATAAGAAATTTGCGCAATTTGCGAATTTCCTCGTATTTGAAGAAGATGAATGGGTTCGATATATGTTGAGCCATGTACATGATGAATTCATGTGGTTGGATGTGCCATTCAAAATAATAAAAGAAGGTATATATGTAGTCATAGGACTAAATTCCGCTGGTAGACTTCTAGTTTTGATGTCTATGAAGAATGATAAGGTTACTAAAGTGGCAGGCTCGCAATGGGACAAAAGAGCAATGACGATAGACGATATTGACATAGTAGATGTAAAATTTGTATCAATGGTTATCAGCTATAAGATTTATCACTCGAGCTAGGAGAATTCAGTATCTGGCACAACTATCTATGCAGCATATGAAATGGTCAAACAAAATGTAGACTATGATTTATGTGAAGTGCTCAGAAGCCAATTATTGGAGAATTTGGGAAAAATAAAAAAGGATAAGAAGAACAAATTCAAGTACGGTAGCTTGCTGATAGATTTCTTTTTCTACTTCTTAGGTGAGGTATCGGGAGTTGGTAAAATTCAATGGCATAATGATATGTTGATAGTTGTTCAAATATGGAATTTGTTATGTGGACTAGGTGATTGAAAAATCCGCAATACAATCCTTTGGGGATAATTTAAAAGCTTTCAGAATTTGATGTACACCAAAGAAAGAATTTCTACCACAATAGTGGAATAGTACAAAGACACTATTTGCTTCATGGTAGACATTGACCAGTGCTATATGGAAGCTACTAACCCTAGAACAGTTTGGATAATGCCTATATGGGTTATGAAGTAGATGAGAACATTTTGAGGATGTATGTAGAACACCTGCTAAATTCACTACTTGATCAAGGAGAAGAAAGGTTTGGTACTTATGTAGTGAAAAGCTTGTAGGTTCATTCATAATTGAAAAATCCCTTAATAGTTAGAATGGTAAAAAAAGAGACATAATCTCTTGTAGAGAGTATTGGCATTCCTGTGAAGAAATTGAAAGAAGTGAGAAGTAAAAGAGATGAAGCTGAAGCAACTAAGAAGAAAGAAAAGGTAGAATTAGCTGGTCTGGGCACATCTCCTACTCACACTAGAAGTTCCTCTGCAGCTCAGTCAAATCAAGCCAAGGCCTCCACAAAAATAAAGAAGAATAAAAGAACAAGATCTTACAAAGCTATGTTTGTAGATGAAGAGGAAGAAACTGATTCAGAAGAAGTAGTAAGGGAGATAAAGGCTACTAGTACATAGGCTGTCAAATTGAATAAAATAAAATCTTCTAGCAAAGGATAAGAAGCAAAGAAAAAGGACAAAATTGACAAGCCCAGTATGTCTGTTGAGGAAGTTGAGAATGCAACAGTAAAAGAATTGGCATGAGACCTTTAATGAATCTAGTAAGAGAATTCTTGAAGAAGCAACAATAAAGCATATGAATTTTTTTAGTAAAGCTCATGTTTAAATCATGTCTATTTTTCCTACAATTCTATATAATGCTTTAAAGGCTAGGAGGTCGAGTGCCTTATTAGAAGAAGAAAATTTGATGAAGAGAGTTCTCGCTGATTTGTGCTTGGAAATGACAATTAAAGAAATGGATTTATTCTTTGAAAAAGCTAAAAGGGAATTTAAGAGGAAAACAAGAATAAATAAACTCATGATTGGTGAAACTAATGTTGTTGTCAGTGAAACTAAGGAAATTCTTGAAGAAATTTTGTCAAGGGATAAGATTAACATTGAGGAAATCAATACTGAAAATGCTCAAGAAAATGAGAAAGTGTATGTGGAAGTAAATGAATCAAAAGAATAGAATGTGAATAAGGAGAAAATTGTTAGAAACCAAGATCAGACATGCAAACCAAAAAACCTTCCACAAAAGAGAAAAATAGAAAAGCAAAGCTTTGCAAAAAGATGTGCAAAATATTATTCAAAAATTCTTAATTACATGAGATGACTTTCTTAATAAAAGAAAATTATGCATAACCCTAATCTTATCTTGATCAACAAGATAGCTCAACAAGATAAGGATGAGAATAATTAACCTAGGAATTAAAATATTACCTAAGTAAAGTTATGCAAGTGTAATTAAATATTAATTACACTAACACCCCCCCATAAGTGTAACTTAGGGAAACTAACAAAGCATGCACCTAAAACTTATAGGAATGCATGAAAGCATAAATGGGTCCTGACAACAAGGTCTGATCAGGTACCCATGTACAAATGCAATAATGAGGTAGACAAGGAAAACCCTGTGGGACAAAACCCCCCTATAATGAGATGACTGCTGCAAAGAAGCACTGGAAGAACACTATGGAGTAACACTAGAACTGCAATCCAACAAGCAAGGAAATACCTTTGTTTACAAGAAACCAAATGAGAGTCACTAAAGGACTCAAGCAAAATCATAATAATGCAATAGTAGACCTGATGCCACGAAACATTGGAAAACTCACAAACTAGAACAACCCTGGAATTTGTGAAGCAATAGTAGATGATATGATGACAAAATATGGAAACTATGTATCTCGATGCCGATGCCAAAATGAGACTAAAAATATTCCATGGGAACAAGTACCATAAAGAATCTGGAACATTAACCATAAAAATATGGCCCTCAAACTGAGAAGGATCTGAACCAATGCAGATCAATAACCATAGTATCTCAATCTAAAGTGTGAACCGATGTGAATCTGATATGTGTCAAGCAAGAGTAAGATGTGGCCACAAGAAACTAAGAAACCAGATATAACCCATGCGAGTTGTCTTCAAATCAAGATGAGATAAAAGTGCATGCACACTCTAATCAGATTATTAGGCAAGAAACCCCCATGATGGAACTTTATATCATTTCATTTATTACAATAACCCAATGATTGTAAAAGGAGAGAATGAAAACATGCATAAACAAAAAATAAAAGTATACCTTAGACATGTGTAGCAGACTAAACCAGCTTTCCAACGCCACAAGAATGGCAAAAAAAGGATCACCGAGTGAAAAATATGCCCTCTAGAGTGAAAACAACAACATTTGAGTTCAAGGTCCTGAAAAATAAATTTGGAGAAAAATTAGAAAAAGATAACTTCACCACTAGATTGGCCTCAGAATCAGCTTTCCAATGGTATCTTTTTTGTGAAAAATCGACACCGTACACAAAAAAAAATGCTCGATTTAGTGAAAAGTGCTCCAGAAGGCCCAATAAGGCCTGCAGGGCCCCCAGGGGGCTAAAAAAAAGTCAGCCCTTGGTCCTATGCACTACCAGGGGCTAGCGAGTAGGTGCTAGGGGCAGAGCCTCTAGTCCTCCATAGGATCGTGCAGGGTTCAAAAGGGTCAGTCAGGGGCTGGGCGCATAGCGCTTGGTCCCCCATAGGACCGGCGATAATTTGACTGGCCCGCAGGGGCTGAGCGAAGGGCCCCCAGTCCTCCATGTGACCAGGGCTAGTGGCAAAGAAGCCCACAAGGGATGGGCACTAGCCAGCAAACAGTTGGTGGGGCACTGCCCAGGGCCGCTGCTCCTGGTGGCCATTGGGTGGCGTAGTGGCGATGAAGGACTTTAAAATTGGAGGCACAAAACTAAACTCATTTTTTTCAATTTTTGTATTTTTTTTGGAAAAGTGTGCCTCAAACTGCACGTTGGGGAGGCCATATAGCCTCCTTGGCAAAAATTTTTTCCCCAGAATCAACTTTCACAAAAATCGACAAAATGAAAGGCATTCTTAGGGTTTTTGGCTGCTACGAAAGTGATGGTGACCTCCGTTTGTGCCAAAATAGTCCAAAAAATTGGCTACCCCAGAGCTTGGAAAAAATCTCTGAGCTTGAAACCCTCATAGATCTGGCAAACGATGACCAAAATTAGAAAAATAAAATCCAATACTGACTTTTTCCAACGCTTTGAATCCAATGGTGAAGCCTGATCTGATCCAAGATGCTGCATAGATGAACTCAAGGCATGAAACCCTCGAGGAATCCCGAACGAACTCTACAATGATTTTCTCAAAAATATGAGTAGGGGCTGCAAAATCAAGGCTCTAATACCATGTTAGAAACCAAGATCAGACATGCAAACCAAATAACCTTCCACAGAAGAGAAAAATAGAAAAAGCAAAGCTTTACAAAAAGATGTGCAAAATATTATTCAGGAATTCATAATTACATGACATAATTTGCTTTATAAAAGAAAAGTATGCATAACCCTAATCTTATCTTGAGCAACAAGATAGCTCAACAAGATAAGGATGAGAATAATTAACCTAGGAATTAAAATATTACCTAAGTAAAGTTATGCAAGTGTAATTAAATATAAATTACACTAACAAACATGAATGTGTCTGATCCTCCAGAATTTGAGGATATTCTTACTTCTCCTGATGTGGAAAATATAGACACCTATGGAAACTAAGGTCCCTATTGAGGTGTTAGCTAAGGAAAAAGAGGTGCATACTAAAGAAGCTAAAATCCCTAAAGTTAATCCTAAAGTAGAATCCAAGGTTGAGAAAGAAAAGGATCAAGAAATCAGAATAGAGGAAGTGAAGAAATCTCTATTGCTGCAATAGGAAGAGTCAGATCCTAAGTTAGATGAAAGCTCAATTAACCTATCCACTCTGTCTCCAATTCAGATGATGAAGGTCACTAAAATTGCTCAAGCCAAAGCTAGTGAGAGGATACTGAAATCTCACATAGAGGACAGTGAACTGCTAAAGCTTGCATCTAGAGTCTTACAAAAAATAATGCCTACTTATGTTGTGGACCTATCAAGTTCCTCCTCCAATGAGTTAAAGAAGCTAATAAATTTTGTAGATTCTCATTTTGATTCTTTTAAGAAATCACCCTTGGTTAAAGTGAAAAAGGAGTTGAAGGAGAATAGAGTTGGTAGCCTAAATGAATTAATTTCCAAAGATAAAGCTTTGTTAGGCACTTGCATAAAAAATATTCAAGGTACTATGTCTGAAGGAAAAAAAGTGTACAAATCTTGCTTGGTATTGTCAAAATTTACTAAAGCAAATGAGAAGAAGGTGAAAGACATTTAACATCAGTTGGTCACTATTTCCAATACTTTTGACCCATTAGCCGGTAGTGTTTGTAATCAAGAAAGTTAGGTAATGTATTTGCTCAACCAAATAAAGAGTTTGAAACTTGAAAATGAAAGGATTATTGGCAGAGTATGTGAACTAAGGGGACTAATAAGTCCAAAGATTGAGATAATGGTGAATGCTCTAAAAGAAGCTAAAGATGTTATGGCCACTCCTAATTTGATAATCCTCGAAGCAACAAAAACTTTGTCATATCTACTTTGTGTTCATATAACCATTTTGGAGAGTTTGAGAAGTGTTTGGGAATCAAACTTAAGTGGAACGAAGAATAACTTTGCAAATGCCTTCAATTTTTTGTAAGTCTCAATAGTTTTGCAATTTTGGATTCCCCAATTTTGTCATTGATGTCAAAGGGGGAGAGAGTGTAGTGAAAAATGCCTTCACATTCTTAGGGGGAGCAATATTCTAAATTTTGGCAGTGTACTTACAAGTTTCGACACTTAGTCATTTTTTAGTAAGTGTTGCCATCAATGCCAAAGGGGGAAATTATTGGCATATGGCTTCTAGTGTTGTCATTGATGGCACCTGAAGTCATTTCCATGGTCCCTAGATCTATCTCTAGTCATATCGATAGATAAAGTGAAATATTGTGTGTTACCGATATAACACTTGAAGAATAGGGTATCCGATTAGTCAGCTAATCTATCTACTTCACTGGATCATCATTTTGACTTCTGGACCCGTGGATTGCTTGTTGAGCACATATATTATCTTATTGCTGAATTTTGTTGTGTTGCATTAGTTGCAGTACGAGCTTGGAGGTCCGATAGGATGTTTTCTGTGTATTTGCTAGTTGTAGCTGACTCAGTGAATGTGGCATGTTGTGGATGTGTAAAGTGAAGTTATTCAAAAAAAATTCTGTTCAAATATTTAATTATGGGTCCTAGCTATAGTCTAGCTGACTTTTTTGGGTGTGCATCAAAATTGTTTATGATTTGGGCTGAAAATTGATAATATTTCAATGTTTTATTTAGGCCAACCTATAGCGACTTGATTTCTAGATGCAAATATATATTAGAGATTCGATATATCATTTGAGATATGAAAAAGGAAGTGTGGTGATGTTTTTTGATCATCAGGAACAATGATTAGACAATTATGCACAGTTTCACTTGTGCATTAATATTTTTGGAGAGTGAGTTGTGTAGAGCATTGCAGAATTGTTGAATCAGTCAGAAGGACAAGAGATTATCTATAGAGCTTAATTGGAACTATAATCAGGCATTGTTGATGCTATTTCATCAATTCGTTCTTTTGGATCTATTCCAAATCATTGTAGGGTAGTGAGCCCATGCTTTTTGAGCAGTGAGTTCTAGGCAATGAGCCTGAATGCAAGTGCATTCCCATTTTATACTTTTCATTTTTCATATATACTCATATTATATTGTGGATTGGCCATCCACCGTGGTTTTTCCCCTAACAGGGTTTCCTCGTAAAAATTATGGTGTTGTGATTACTTTCTTTCAGTCGATGCATGTTTCTTCTATTGAATGATTAAGTAAGTTACATGACAAAATAATTAAGTTGATTTTTTGCACAACATTGATTCACCCCCCCTCTCAGTGTTGCTTGTTTCCAATAGAATGGTGATTTAGAGAGGAGGGAGTGAGAGGTAGGGATAAAGATAATGGTGAGATAGAGAGGAGAGAGTGAGAGAGAAAGAGAGGGATGGAGAGAGAGTGATGGAGGGAGAGGTAGGTATAGAGAGGGCAAGAGAGAGGAGAGATAGAGAGTAGAGAGGGGAGGGATGAAGGGAGAGGTAGGGAGGGAGATAGAGGTGTATGTGTGTGAGAGTGAGAGAGATAGAGAATGGTGAGCTAGAAAAAAAGAGAAATTGAGAGAGAAAGAGGGGGGAGGGGGAGGGACAACAATGATAGAGATTTGGAGGAGAGAAAAAAAGAAGGGGAGGGAGGGTGAGGTCAAGAGAGGGAGGGAGAGGAGAAATAGTGAGAAGTAGAGAGGAAAGGAGGGAGGGAGGGAGTGTTAGGGAGCGACATAGAGGTTTTTCTGTGAGAGAGAGAGAGATAGAGAGGAGAGAGTGAGAGGGAGGGAGAGAGAACTATGAGATAAAGAGGAGAGAGTTTGAGAGAAAGAGGGGGAAGAGAGGGATAGAGAGGGATAGAGAGTGAGAGAGAGAGATGTAGGTAGAGGGAGGGAGAGGAGAGATAGAGAGTAGAGAGGGAAATAGGTAGGGAGGGAGACATAGGTGAGATACAAAGTGATGGAGAGAGAGGTAGGTAAAGGTAGAGAGAGGAGAGATAAACATAAGTAGAGAGGGAAGGAGATGTAGAGAGATAGAAAAGAGATAGAGATAAGTAGAGAGGGGAGGGAGGGAGGCAGATGTAGGGAGGAGATAGAGGGGTGTGTGAGAGAGAGAAGGGAGAAAGGGAGGAAGGGAGAGAAAGAGGGAAGGGAGAGAGAGAGGGAGTGGAGAGATAAAGAATAGAGAGAAGGAGAGAGTGAGAGAGAAATATTATACAACTTGCTGACTACTAAAATTTGACCTCATGGTTATTGAATTTTGACATGTTGATTCCTAAAATTTGACTAAGTCTGAAATTTTTAAGATCTTTCAAGAACTAGAATTTGCATTATAACTCCTAGAGATCCGAAACCACTCTCAAACACCCTACCTATATACATGAAACATAACTTAAAGTATAAGAAAGTAAACATCCATATGTAAATGTCAACTTATACTTAAATATTTATTTCATCTATATAGTTTCCCTGAAAGATAACAAGAAGAAAGAGACAAGAAAAAGAGAAGAAAAAATTTTCAATGTAGACCAAAACAAGAGCACATGATAATGGGCTCACATTTTGTCAATGCATTCGCAAAACACAAAAGCCATGTCAAAACTGAGATATAACGCGAGTGCGTTATGATGCGCACACATTATATCTTTCTTTGGGAATCCCCAAGCCTTGGGATTGGTATTTTATTTGGAATACCAACCCGAAGGCTTGGAGGGCATTCCCAACAAAGTAGAGGCATGTTTTTTGCAAATTCTACAATATTTCACATAATCGGGTTTGTGCTCACCATCAGGATTGCACGTGGTTCAATATCAAAGAAATCAAAAATTTGGGTAATGTTAAGTTCTCTCTTAGCTATCTAACAATGCAATTTTCTTCACTTTCTGACAATGTTAAGCCTTTCATCCATAATTTATTTTGTTTCTATACATCTTTTTTGGCAAAAAGCAGTGTTTAGTGTTTTTTTTTTATAAATTAATCGTTCATCGAAATTTCAAATAAATTACATTTTTAGAAACTAGACTCCATTCTACAATTATTTTTTTTTAAAAAAAATTTCAATTAGTTTCCAAAATTTGTAGGGTTAGCACGACCAAACTTTTTTTTTAAAGAAGTGTCCACTTCGAAAATTACTAAAAAATTAAATATTCATTAAAAAATTATCAAAAAATTCATGCATCAACTACATACTGTTAGCTAACTTTTGACTATAGTGATTTTGAAAAGAATAAAAAAAGTTCACCATACGAGGTTCGTACAATATTTGCTATGCTTTTTTTTTCTGACAAAAACAACACCAATTTTTGTACGTCCCTCATTTGAACCCCTTAGTCTCAACCATTTTCAAAATAAATTTGTAGTTTAGAAAGTAGACTTGGAGCACTCCGATCCTTCTTTTTATTCCATCTCAAAATTTTCAATGTAACTATCCTCAATTTCACGTCCAAGGTCAGTATTTCCTGATTTCAGAAAAAAAAGTGGCCACTTAAACCCTCTTTTTGGGAACCATCTTGGTGCACTTACCCTATGATCAGATCAATCATACTCCCCTTATAGATAGGACCTAAAACTTTGGATGTAACATTGTCAGTTATTCCACAATCCAACCAATTTCATTTACGGCTAGGCCACCCTTGGCTTTGCTCATTGAAAGCGGTCCCATCAGTTATTCACAAGTGTTTGAAGTTTCCACATGGCAATGAGATATTTACCATACACCATAGTGGCTTTAATCCTTTATCTTCTAAAGGTAACTTTTCCTTAGAAGCCTTTTGGCCTAAACCCATGGAACCCATCACCCCTCGAAAGGACTTCTTTTTCATAGCTTATCAAAAGTTCAAAGCCAAAAAGATAGTTGAATTGTCTCTTTGTAATGCATCGCCATCCACTTCCACATCTCCTATCATAGATGAAACCATACATCAACTTGATTCTAACATTGAGAAAACCATACAACCTCCTAAACAACCACCCCTAGATACTTCCCAACCATCATTTAAATGACCAAAGGAAAATGAAATAACTCTTGTCATGCCTCACATTAAACAAGTGTATAAAGAAAAAGAGAAAGTGGTTGACCTGTCCTCTTCAGTTTCTTCTTTTCTTCCCTCTTCAGAAGTAGTAGAACCTATGATGACTCAATCCACTCTTACACCTCAACAACTCAAAAACAAAATTAAATGAAACCGTGGTGCTAGGGAACGAAGGCATTGTCGTTGTCTCCTTGCTCGTCAATCTCACATTGAAGAAAATACAGAAAATCAACCTCCACCTTTGATAGAAGTAATAGATGACCACCCCCCTTCTTTTGACTTGCCACAAGACAGTCTAGTGCAAAAATCACAACAAAATGAACCCATCCTTAGAAATCACCCTTTGTTCTCCAATTGTCGTTAATCTTGATAATGATGATGATGCAATGATAGCAAAAATAGATGAAGAAGTGCATAACGATTTAAACTCTTTATTTTAATCTACAATGAGCTTAAAAGATAAAACCTCTCCACCAAGTGAAGAACCTAGTACGAATCCTAGTTTGGAACCTGCAATTATTCCTTTGGACATTCAACTACCCTCGCATTATACTGAACATGATTGGGAGGCAGATGACTTGTTAGATGGTTGAATTGTATTCACCTAACTAGCCTTTTTGGTTTTCTTTTTTTATTTTGTTTTCCTTTTGATGTGTGTATTGTGTTCCCATGTATCGTGTGTTTGATGTTCCCTCTCTTTGTACACTTCTTCTATTCATATCTCTATTCTTCTATTTGTTGTGCATTGTCTTTTTCTCTTTTGTTTCATGTTCTCCTTTTGGGGATGACGTAAAGCGTAGAGACGCCCTATGTCTCTTCCATGTTGACCCAAAAGGTCCTTGTATTTTTCTCTTTTGTTTTGTGTTCAACTTTAGGGGATGACGCAAAGCATAGAGATGCCTTATGTCTCTTCCATATTGACCCAAAATTCCCTTGTCTTTTTCGCTTTTGTTTTGTGTTCTCCTTTTTGGGATGACACAAAGCATAGAGACGCCCTATGTCTCTTCCATGTTGACTCAAAATGTCCTTTTATTTTTATTTTTTCACTTTCACTTGTTTTTTCCTTTGGGGATGGTGCAAGGAATCGAGACTAAAATGTCTCCTTCATGTTGACCCAAAAGATTTTCCCTTTTCTTTCACCTTTTCATTTTCTTTCGTTTCACTTGTGTTTTCCTTTTGGGGATGATGCAAAGTGTCGAGACCATAATATCTCTTCCATGTTGACCTAAAATCGATTTTCTTTTGTTTTCACTCTCTTTGTGTCATTCTTCCAATTCTATGTGCTTTGGGGAATGATGATAGTTCCAAGCTCTTTCATAAACAAATTGCAACAACGAACATACTGACCCCAAATCCATAGATCCCTTATGTTTTTGGTGTGCTCTTTTCTAGGGGGAAACTCCCTTTCTTTGTTTTTCATTTTCCTTGACATGACGTAGGCTAACTTAGAAACATATGACTTGGAATAGGGCTTTCCAAGTTGGCTCTCATGTCTTTTTTTCTTTTTTCTTTTTCTTTCCTTTGCTGTTTTAAAGTAATTGCTCACAAAACAATGTGTAGCAATTCCTTTAAAGTGGGGGGTATACATTACCATTAATTCATTTGTATTCTTGGTTCCTAGTGTAGCCTTGTCATTTATATGATGCATTTGTTACTTTGTAGATGACATTGGGTGTGATGTCTTTCATAATTGTAATCTATCTTAGCATATTATATTCCTCTTGGTGACCTGATGCGACACATTGCATCCCCTAAGTTGTGAGTATACCATACTTTGATTGGTCCTCTTTTGGAGACATTAGACACAATGTTCCCTAAGTGATTGACCTTGCATGAACTAAACAAGACACCTTTGAACATTTTACACTTAACACTTAACATTTTAACATTTAACATTTTTTCATTTTGCATTTTTTTTGCCACCTTGCATAACACAAATCGCATGACTATGGTACATTTCTCTTTGTTTACGACATTTTTCCTTGTCGCACCTTGTTAAATTTATCAGGAGGCATAACTTTAATATGGTTAATTGGGAAGCCCATCTAGTGGCATGACTTTTCCCCATAGCCACCTTTGTGTTTGTGAGTGCATACCAACTAGTGTATGTATCTTACCTTTTTGGGATTTCTCACCCCGTGGACAGTCAAAAGTTATATGGCCTCAAAGTGAGTACATTTGGGCCTTCTCACCCAGTGGACAGTCATGTGTTATGTCACCCCAAATTGAGTACACATTCTCTTCAGCCTACATCTAATCCACAACTAGTTGGACTGACGATTGAAGCTTCATCTAATTCTTTTCAACACTTGTGTGTTCCTTTGTTCTTATGTTTAGTTTGCAAATGGGATCTTCATCCTAGGGGCTTGATCATCCCTCTTGATCGTTCTCATTCCATCTTGCTAGCGTAAGTGCATTTGAACCCTCTTCTCATTGTTGATGGCTACTTTAGTGTGAGTTTGAAGCAAGTTCATACTCTCACTAAAGTGGGGGCTAAATTTGCCATAGAAAAATGGCCCCTTGTCATTTTCATGGTGTTTGATTTATTTTTCTATGATTTTATGTTGCAACATGGATTGAACATGCATATTTAGGTACTAAAATTCAAATAATGATGTCTTGTGAAGGGGTTGTGAAGTATTGTAAAACATTCATACACTCTTCTAGAATCTATTCATTACAATTCACCTAAAAATCACCTTTTCATCACTAATCAAGTCCTATTTTGAAGTGTTGTAAAGTCTTGTAACAAGATTTCACTCTTTTCTAGGCACAACTTCACTATTTATCCCTTTCTCATGCTTTGTTTGGTCCCTTTATGCCCTTATAAGCTTTAATTAAGTGCAATTTTGAAAGTAAGCTTGACAAACAACATTAAAGACAAGATAATTCCCAACACCTATTTTTAGGTACTAGGTGGGACCCATTCACCATGGGTGGTGAATGAGTCCCCCTTGGCTCCAAATTCAAAAATTTTAAAATTTCCTTTCAATTTTTTATTCAAAAACACTTGATGTCGGCCTATGATGAGGTATGAATGGTTAACTAATGCACAAGATTGTATAAATAAGTGAATTTCACCTCATTTTACATCTCCCACAATCCTCTAACATTCACACATCATAGTCAAGCAATCTTAAGCATTCAAGCATCTTACAACATCTCATCAAGCAATACTCAAGCACTTTCGAGCATCCATTGATACTACTTCATATTTGCATTATCAAGGGTTTGGTAAGTTGATATCTATTCCATGTTATTAGTTTATCATTCTCTTTCATTTCATTTTTTCATTAAGGGTTTGATTACCAAAAGTGGGGTTTGAACAAGGAAAACCCCTTTTTGCTAACCCTCAACCATTTTTCCCCTATGACATGTATGTTTTTAGACCTAGGTATACAAAATTAATAAGCTTTTTTGTGTTGAAGATTGGTAAATGAGTCAACTAGGTGCTTGAAGTCAACTCATTCATATTTCAAGCTTGGAGAAGGTTTTCTATCTGTTTCCTATAGAATTGACTTTGGCAACCTGACAAACAGAGATTCCCAGATCTGGTGTTGCAAAGTTGTCTCCTAATTTTTTAGAATTTTGGGAGAGGACTGATTCACCAATAGCTGCGAATGAGTCCCACCTTAGGACTGAAAATCTGAATTTTGTCAGATTCCAGATCCCGACAGTTAGAAACCAGTTCCTGACGCTTTTTCACCAATAAGAGGACTAATTTGCCACCCTAGGAGAATGAGTCCCACTGTGGAATTTTAGTGATTTCAGTCAACATCCACAACATTCTAGAATCATCAAACATTGCCTAGGTGTACTCTGTTTCATCTCATTTCTTTTTGTTCTGCATTATTTCTTCATTTAGTTCATTGTTTGCATATCATAGTGTGTTTTCCAACATAGTTTAAATCTTAGTTTTGCATTCAAATTCATTCATTTAAATCACTCAATTTCATTTAGTTTGATTCATTTAGCTTAAACAACATCATAGATAACATAAATTTGAATGAACCGCTAGCATTTTTGGCCCTACCTCTCTCCTTTTAAGTGAAAAACCCTATAAGAGTTAGAGAAGTCCTAGAGGAGCCAAAAATCTAAGGTTCACTAAGAAATAATTAAATGTAAATAAAATTAAGTTGAATGGTTTTCAATTATACTTAAGGTGTGTACCTTTATGCCCGACATCCCAGGAATATGCTCCTTGTTGTAGAAGAGAGATTGTTCAAAGGTTATGTTACATAATACATTTGAGAGAAAATATTTCTAACTCTAGTTTTTGTTGAAAAAGACAATAGAGAGGGGGCATGAATTAGTTATATAAATTGTAACCTTTAAGACTTTCACCAAATGTTAGATCAATAACCATTCACAAATCCTTTACTCTTCTAGTGTGATTAATCATTAAGTGCAGAAGCGGAAATAGAAAGAAGTAAAACCATACAGACAATAACACCATAATTACATAGAAAACTAGATGAGGGAAAAACCATGGTGAGGATTAACTCATAATATAATGAATTCCAAAATTGAATACAAAGGATCACTATTGGAAAGGCCCACTACCAAGATAGGACTTGTCCAAAGCAGGACTTACTGTCCAATGAGGGCTCACTGCCATAGAATTACAAAGAAGATAGAAGAAGATTGTCATAGAGAGAAAACTATCTCAATGCAACAAAGATTTCCACCACAATTTGCTCACACACTTGTAGACATGCTTGAATGATAGAGTACATCTTCAACTCACTTCCTCCAAGAACTCAAGAATTAAATTTAACACTGATTTGCTCAAACTCGCATCACACACACTTTTTCGCATCTATTTTGCATCAATCTCACATCTATATTTTCTTTCATGAACACATCAACTCATATTTATACTGTCTTCAACCTTGCAACTCATCCAAGGTCGGCCACACACACCATTTGTATTTACAAATTCATATTAGGTTGGCGCCAAAACATTCTACGATGGAATTAGAATGAGGGCAACCCAAAGACATACACAATGAGAACCTACATAAGTCCCAACATGCCCCAACATGCTTCCACAAACTTCATGAGTAGTGTTTAACACACGGTTGGCCAACACTAGTGTAAAACACATAAGAAAATTAAGCACATACATCCTTGGATTGATCCAATCTTTTCGAACAAAAAAATTCACTTGAACTCGACCTCATCGGCTTACTCTCAGAACTGCAAGCCCTGAAACCATAGTATAGAGAAATTTGGAGCAACTTCATTTCTCCCTGACCTCATCCAGACACAGAAAATTGCACAAACACGACTGGTGAAGATATTTGACACTGTACAGTGATCCAAAGACACAAATTCTAGATATAGCAACTATTGACAGCCATGAATAATATGTCAAGAACTCAAAAACATAGAGGCAATATAAAGCACATCTCGTAGAACATCTCATAACACACTTAAAATACTTGCAAACTTTCTTTATGACAATATACCAACTTCCATGAGATCAATGACAACATCAACCAATTGAAAAACAGTTAAATAGTTGACATCAATGACAACACCTTCATACTTGCAACAGTTTTAGAATGTAAAAATAATTATTAATATGAACCAAACTTTGGTGTAGCCATCTTACAATATTAGTATAGAATTTAGAGTAAAAATTGATCTTCCATTAGTAGAGTTATTATTTTCATCATATCTAAAAGCTTATGGGAAGATATATTAGTTCCACATGCAATTATTTTTGGTTGAATTTAGCATTCATCGTCTCCATATTTTAGTTACTTTCATGTAGTGATTTTTCTTCATAACTTAAGAATAAAAGGTTTGCAGGACATTTCTCATGTGCTTTCATTCCAAGCTTCTATACTAAGGGAACGTGAGAATATTATATTGAAAATTATAAAAGGAAACAGTGTTGGTGATCAAGGAATGTGACTAGATATCGTAAGCCTGAAAAGTTTAGGCTGTTCCATAAATAACCCTAAAAGTGAAATCAAGATTCATGTGAAATTCCAGCTGAATGACTGTGGCTCAAATCTCCAAACGTGTATGGTGCAGATTCAATCCATATAGATCGGAGTGCATGTACACCGTCCCGTACAATATTTTTAATTGGAAATTTGCACAATTTCAGTCTATTTTCTTCTAACGAGAAGTCGAGTTCTTTTCTTCGTGTGAAATTAAGACTGGTGTGAGATTCCATCTAAGCGTCTCATCTGCCTCCATGAGCATCTTGGACGGACAAGGAAAGCACAATGCAATAAATTCATTTTATGGACATCTTTGGTAGGGACCAAAACGACTCCGAGTGAGCTGTTGCAGTTGAACCAAAGAGAAGTGGGCGAAACGAGAGAACACAAATCCCTTGGTTAGCTTAAAACAAGGAGGATACAACTCAGCGTATTTATGTTCAATAAACATTACGATAAATAAGCCAGTCAAATAGTTGCTAATAAACATTAACAGAAATGGAAATACATCAGCTCATAATGTTCAAGAAAAGGACTGAAACAATAACAACTACAAATGAGCATATCCCCATATAATATAGAAGACTCAAACTCTGAATTTTAATATATGTTGTTGTTTTGAACATACAATATCATTTTTATGGAGGTACAATAGATGAAATGTGATCCTATCTAGATGATTGATGATCTTCACATGTTCATTAGGAACCCCCTAAAGCTGTAAGCACAAGAAAACAGTTTGAAAATTGATATCAGAGTAAGCAATTTAGCTTCCTGGTGAATATTATGGCTTGTAAAAATATCCAAGCATCTGCTTTTCCAAATGTTAAGAACAATATTCTACCTCATAGAATCAACAACAATATTTTTTTGAATGCATTAGCCCAAATATCTTCTTTCCAATATTTTTCTAAGTTATCATTTGGGCTATTGTCAACCTCCAATAAGACTATTTCCTAGCTTCGCATTCATCATCAAAGTCATTCCAAAAGTCTTCTAGATGAGGAATGCATGCATACTTTCTATGATCTATTTAGCTAGTCTCTCGCATGGATCATAATTACTCATAAGTTTCAAGATAAATGCTTCCAACCCATATGACTTTTACTCACCATCACACAAATTTGTGCTCTTGGCTAAAGCTCATTTATAATTCCCTAAGATCATAGGAAATTTACCTAGTCCCTTCTTAAGAGCTTGCAGGTATGCCTTGTCGCATTACATCACTTGCCTTGCAAATTCTAGCAACACCATTTTATCTATAGGGTATTTTTGACAACATGTACGGATAACCTGAGAACCCTTATATTTTGATGTAAGAGAATGTAGAGAACTATATATACTAGCACCCATTATATCGAATAGCCTCCTATATTTTGAGGGAAATTTTCATAGCTTTGCCACCCTCCATTATCTTGACCAACCTCATTGAGAAGGCATCATTTACCCTACAATAGTGATCTTGATATTGACTAACAACAATTTGTGGAAAATGTTGGTGAGCTAACTTCTGCCCTGGCTCTTGGCCTAGAATTTCTACTCTATTTAACCCCTGAATGTTAGCCCTTAGAGAGTAGGAATAAACAATGTATGAGGACATGGTGAACCACTCTAAGGTATGGGATGATTGGATGTGTTCATGCAAATAATCATTGGTACGTACTTGACCCAATGAATCCGAACAAGGTTATCTCTCATACTTTTGATAACCTCATACATTCATGATTCAAATTTACTGGCATCTCTACTACCCACCATCCTTCTCAATAAGGTTACCATGTCTTATATTTCCTGGATGAAAAGGAACCTCAATTTTTTTATGTGGCATTCTAGACACGGGATTGGTCCTCTCCTGAAACTAGGTCGACAACATAACCTTCTTGTTGTGCTCTTCCATATTCACATATTCCCTAGTTGATTCCTCTATTTCCAATGTATTCACCTTTGCCAATATCGGAATTCAAAATACATGTAAGTGATGTCGTCTATAGATAGGTCTGCACACAATCTTCCTTCACTTAGGACCACCCTTATTTCTATATTGAATACCATTTCATGCATTCTAGAACTAACTATGGGGCATCCATTGTTAACGGGAACCCTGCAACCAAATGCATCCCACTGGCAACCATATTCCCAACACATGAGCTAACATTGAAGGTTTTCAAACCCTCTCCATAAATTCATATGTGTTCAAACCCCCCGAATAGGTATCTATCACAAATCTATAGGTGGGAATTTCTTGTGATGTGGGGAATTCAAACTCTTCCTTAGGCTACTTCTTTCATGAGGTACTGATGTCCTCCCCTATTACTTGCATGATTAGTATATTGATATTCTACTTACGAATTAGGATAAAATGTAAAAATATATTTTCCTCAACTCAATTTTACAAAATTAATTACCCATTATCATTTGCACATCAAATTTGAGTTAATTTAAAGTCAAATTACATGCTAGTTTATTCATAAACTAACCAGACCACAATATTTTACTAGAGTTGAGCACATGCAAAAGTAGTTTATAGAGTTTAATTAGAAGAAGAATACCTAGTTCCATTAATGGTGAACTTGATTTGATATAGAATTAAGTTGTAGTAGTTATGTCTTTGTCATATCCTAGTATTTCACTTTCCTCGAGCACTTCAAATGGTGTATTGATTCTTGGTTTAGTGTTGAAAAATGTACTCCTTTATATTTTCACACTATGTTGGGGTCCCTTAATTAAATGGACAAAGTTAATTAAGCCTTGTCCCTATTTTGCATCTACAAGCCTAATTAATTACAATTTTTGAAAGAGGAATTATGATTTAATTAATGAAATTATCATTTTCTTACCTCGAAATGAATAGGTCATGATAATTTAGTTTAGGATCCATTTTTCCTTGGGTGAATGGGTCCCCTTTAAGATGGAAAATTCAAATTTTAAATATGTTTTTGGTGGCATCTTAAAGTCCTAAATTCAAGTTTTAAGTGTTAGTTTATAATGTAACTTAATTTTTAGGAAATTAGAAAATTGCCTATAAATACAAGGCCTTTTTATCAAATTCAAATCCTAAGAAATCTAGAGTTTTCATGCAAACATTCCTAAGGAAAAGGTTATTGTCAAAGGTGTTCAAGAGAAGATTTCTCAAGCATCATGTCAAAGTTATCAAGCATCATGAATGTTTTTGGAGCTAAAATTGTGATATAGGTTTCAAGCATTCAAATCAAGATTCAAGCATCAAAATCACATCATGAATCAAGCCATTTCATGCAAGATCAATACCTTGGGGAGATCTACTAATTTTTAGTCCTTAAAGGGTTTTAAATCAAGAGTTTAGTGATTTGCAACATAGCAATTGTTCATTCATCATTCCTTTCATGTTTCATTTGATTTCAAGGTCTAATTACCATTGACCAAGGAAAACCCCCATTCACCAAAAATAAATAATTTTTCCATCTTGTGTGTTTTGCAGATCTTAGGGTGAATAAGAATTGAAGATCTATCAATAGAGAATAATTACAAAAGTTGTCAAAGTTATCATCAAGCCATGGAAACTCACTTTCAAAATTTATTTTTGAATTTTTTACTGTGAAAATTGGAGGAATCGAGAGAGCAGACATAGGACCAGAGCACTGTGAAATAAATTTTTCAACCCTTGTCTAGCAAGACCCATTCACCAAGTCTTGGGAGGACACTCAACACAACATTTTGTGATAGGTGCATAAAATCAAGCACTTCTTAGATTTCAATTTCTTTCTAGATTCTTTCAAATTAAGGTTTAATTTAGTGATTTCATGTGTGACATTTCATAATAGAATTCATTTTGTATTTTTCATTCATCTCCCAAAGGTGTTGTTTCAACTGGTTTACCCCATGTCCTAGATCATAAGGAAAAAAAACAAGATCTCCACCAAGGTTGACTCACCTAAGGGTTGAAAGTCAACCTTGTCCTAGGGGATCTATTTTTCCTAGTGAACTAAGGAAGATAGGTGCATCATAACCCCCTTGTTATCATTCCATTTTTTATTCACCTACATTTTTTGATGTTTCACTTGGTAGGTTTTACATGTGTCTCACTTGGTAAGTAATGGTACATGTTTTAGAAGCAATGGGCCTTAGGTGGTGAAAAGTATGTGCTTTCACCACTTTCTTTAATTCCCTTAATAACATTGCAATAATTTCACTAAAAAGGTACAACCATGGAAGGTTAAGGTTCGGATAACAGAGGCCTTGATTTTTTCACCTTGATTCAATTTGAAAAGGTGGCACTAAAGCTGACATGACATACTTGTGATTTTTCTTTACCCACGTTGGACGTTGATGATTAGGTGGCAACTTATGCCTAGATATGAAAAGAACTATTAACATTTTGATTTGAAACACCTAACAAGTTGCTTTATTTTAAAGGCAATATTGTGCTTTCCTCTTATCAGGTTCTTGAGGGTTGGGTAAACATCCAATATTTGAAAGAAGGTACTCAGGTGTAGATAAAGTTTGAGATAATATATTCAAACACACCTCGAGTAAAAACATTTATGATTCCCACTTCCAAGAAGGAAAACTCTGTTACCAAGTTTGACAACTAAAATGCTAATACACACGAATCAGAAAAACACTTATCTCAAGAAAAAGCTAAGTAGCTAAATTTCTTATCAAGTAAAACTACTCATCAGGTAGACTATGATGCTTGTAAAGATTTCATTTACTTTACTTAACAAAACTCGAAGCACGGAAACCCAGAGACCCAAAAACCTAGAAAGCGACAAGATTTCCCAAAAACCCGAATTTGAAGCATTTTAACTTAGAAAAACATCAATTCAACTAGAGGCCAAAAATTTAATCCAAATGATGCTGATTTTACCATCTCCTCCCAAACCAATCAAAGCAAGCAAAAAAAGAAAAAAAGGGGTCCACATTTTTCCAAAGGAAAAATGGGGCGTGTTTTTAGACAACATAGCAAGACCTTTATCTTATTTTGAATGGGATTATTTCGTGCATGTCTACACATTTTTTGAGATCCATCTATCAATCTATCCATACACACCTAAGTTATTCTCATGGGGATTGTTATTATAGTATTTAATTATTTCACTTAGTTAATTTAATATTGTTATGTTGTATGAACTTAGGATATGATAAGTTTTCTTAGGTAGGTACCTACTTTGGTAGATTGTACTTGCATCATGTCAATTGTACATTCCTTGTTTAGTGGATATGCACACATGTTACTACATCTTCTTTATCCCTTATTAATTATACTTTTAAGTCTCTTGGTAATGTATCATATATATACCCACTTGTAGATTTATATGAGCAATCTAATCTAATCTCACTTTAATCCATCCTTTGATTAGAATATAATTTATTTTATCATATTGGTCTTCTTTTTTATTTTTATTTTATGCCTTTTTTTTTTATCTTAGGTGGCTATCTTTATAGCTAGATCTTATACATTTTAAAGTCTCCTTTTAATGTTCTCTTGTGCTATCAAATTATTATAAGAGGGATAAATTTATTGTATTTGTCTACACATTTATTGATTAATAGAATCTTAGGTCTCTTTTGTCATGGATTTTTTGAAAGGATTTCCCAATATATCATTAGTGTTCATGTGGTTTATGTATTTATGTTTTCTTCCCCATTACTTCATATTTTTTTATGGAATCGCATGCTTACTTGGATTGAAACTCTCTTATTATGTTGTTCACCTTGTATTCAACATAGACCATCCTTTTATTTCAAGTTTCCAATTTTTTAAAGCATCAGTTTATTGTATTATTTTTTTTGACAAGAATTCCATATACTAATCTAGTTTCAAAACTCTCATTCACATAGTGCTAGTTAATGATTTTTAAATTTACTTTAAAAATATTTTACTAGCTTAAATCTAGTATTTTTCTTGTTAACAATTACTAATTGCAAACTTTTTACTTTTCAACCTTTTCTCCTTGAACATTATATGGGATTTCTACAAAAAATATTATGTAGCAATTATTGTTTCAATGTTATTTGAAAATTTTATTTTTTATCAATGATTTTATAAAATTTTTACTCACTGCCCTAAGAAATGTAGATAAAACATTGATTGATTAGAACCTCCACTAATTTTTTTCTTGTTAACAACTAAATTTATTCAATTTTACCACAAGATTTATTGGTTTTTGTTTATTTTGGAAGGGATTTGACATTATACCTTTATAGCTTCTTATTGTGTCCCTAAGATCCATATGTTCCATAATGTTTGGTTATTATTGTCAGGACACTATATATGAGAGGGTGGTTGGCCATGTTTGAAATCCTATTTAATTTGAAAATGATATTAATGATACAATTAGTGTTAAACAAGGTTGAATTTATCTTCATATATTATCAACATAGATGCAATATAAGATATTAACATATGTTTAAGAAAAATATATGATGGTTGTATGATTTATATTATAATCATCACTATTTTTTATTTATAGATAATGTTAGCATGATGTCACATGATGCTATAGGTTTACAATGAAATCTTGATAAATTAAATTCATGTTGTGATAGTTATTGTTTACAAGTAAATTTGTGTAAAAGTAAGTTCATTTGAACATATATCTAAGAAATAATTAAATATAAACAAAAATTAGTTGAATGGTTTTTTAGTTATATTGATGGTGTGTACCTTTTATCAGACATCCCTTCAATATGCTCCTTTTTCTACAGAAGAGAGATTGTTCAAATTTTATGTTACACTTAGTACATTTAAGAGATAATGTTTCTAACTCTAGTTTTAGGATGCAAAAATATTTTTTTGTATTTAAACCAAACTTTAGTGTCACCGTCTTAAATAATATTCTAGAATTTAGAGTAAAAATTGGTCTTGCATTAGTAGAGTTATTATTTTCATCATATCCAAAAAATTATGGGAAAATATATTAGTTCCAAATGTAATTTTTTTGGTTGAATTTAGCATTCATCCTCTCCATATTTTAGTTACTTTCATGTAGTGATGTTTTTTCATAGCTTAAGATGGACAATAGATGTACAAAAATTATGCATAGTAGGTTCTTCAATCATCTGTAAAGTTATGTGAATAGAGGAACAAGAAAATTGGGTATGCCCATTATGGATGCTTCTTGCAATGATTTGGTAATAATACCATTCATTTTCCTCCTAATACATTCTCCACCACTACCATTTACATGTAAAAAGAGATATTCAAAGATTAATTAGGGATGGAATCTACAAAGCATAAATAATTTAAACTAAGATAGAACCAACATAAGCATTTTCCACAAAAATGTAACAATTATTGAAGAAAAATATCCACTAAGTAGATGGAATTATTTCCCAAAGTATAATGAGCTTGATTTTGGTTGAAATTTTTCTTAGATAAAATTGTTGGTATACTCTTCATCATCTTCATAAGGAGTGAAAGTGTAGATCCCTAAAGTTCACCTCATCATACAAATTAATCAATTTCATCCAAATTCACATCACTAGGGTAAGTGCAAAAAGATGGGGGGCCAAAAAGGGGGCTTAAGGGGCCACTTTTTTTTTTAAATCAAGGAATACTTACCTTGGACATGAAATTGAGGATAGTTACACTCAAAATTTTGAGATGCAACAAAAACAAGGATTGTATTGCTCCAAGTCTACTTTCTAAACTACTATTTTTTTAAAAATGGTTGAGATTAAGGGGTTCAAAAGAGGGGGTCACAAAAATTGGTATTGTTTTTGTCAAACAACATAACATAACAACTTTTGTGGCTCCCTAGCATGGTTAACTTTCTTTAAGTATTTTTAAAATCACTTCAGTGAGAAATTAGCTAATAGTATGTAGTTTATGCTTTATTTTTTTGTTAATTTTTTAATGAATATTTTATTTTTTACTAATTTTCAAAGTGGAAACTTCTTGAAAAAGAAAATTTTGGATGTGCTAACCCTATAAATTTTGGAAACTAATTAGAAATTATATTTTTAAATATGCGTAGAATGGATTCTAGTTTCTAAAAATGTAATTTACTTGAAATTTTGATGAATGGTTAATTTATAACAAAAAAAGACCAAACATTGGTTTTTGCTAAAAAAAAGACACACAGACAAAAGAAATTATAGATCAAATGCTTAACATTGTCAAAATGTGAAAAAAATTACATTGTTAGATAGCTAAGAGAGATCCTAACATTACACAGGTGTTTGATTTGTTCTACATTGAAACACATCCAAACTTGATGCTTAGCACAAACACGATTACGTGAAATATTGCATCTAATTAGCAAAAACATGTATTTGGACAATCAAAAGACACTCCAAGCTTTTGGGTTGGTATTCCAAGGAAAACACCAAGCCCAAGCCTTGGGGATTCCCAAAGCTAGAAATAACGTGAGCAGGCTATAATATGCTTGTGTTATTTCTTGGCTTTTGACATGGTTTTTGCATTTGTGCCCAAAAAATGTTATCTAGCAAGACATAACATGAGTGTGTTATAACACACTCGCATTATATCTTTCTTTGTGTTAATGCTACTCTATTGAATTTTTGTACATATATTTGTATGTTTGTATGTATCTATGCTTGTATGACATGTACATATTTATGTATGCATGCTTGTATATATGTATGTATGACTATATGTATGTATGTATGTATGTATATATGTCTCAGTATATGCATCTACGTATGCATGTATGAATCTATCAGTGTATGTATGTATGTGATATTGTATGTACATATGTACATGTATGCGTGTATGTATGTAATATTGTATGTACATATGTATGTATGCTTGTATGCATGTAATTATGTATGTATGTATGCATGTATGTATGTCTGCTTATATGTATGCATGTATGTCTTTAGAGGGAGGGATAATTTTAAGAGATAGAGAGAGAGAGTTGTCTAGGTAGGGGGGGAGGAAGAGAGGGAGTGGGAGAGAAGGGATTGGAGTGAGAGGAACTTAGCTAGGTAGGGTGGGAGGGATAGAGGGAGAGAGAGAGCCGAGTAGGTAAGAAAGAGAGACCTAAGAGAGAGGGAGAGAGAAAGAGAGTGGGGAGAGAGTTATGTAGGTAGGGTGCTTGAGGGAGAGACTTGAGAGTTTGAGGGGGTGAGTGGGAAAGACTTGACAGATAGGTAGAGAGAGGGAGTGGGAGAGAGAGTGAGTGTTAGAGAGATTGACTTGAGAGAAGGAGAGGGTGTGGGAGGGAGTGACCTAAGAGAGAGGGAGAGAGAGAGAGGGCGTGTGAGAGAGGGGGGTCAAGTGAGAGGGACTTATCTAGGTAGGTTGGGAGGGATAGATAGAGAGAGGAGAGAGAGAGAGAGACATAAAGACATAGAGATAGAGAGACCTCGGTAGGGTGCCAGAGGGAGAGACCTGAGAGATAGGGAGAGAGAGAGGGAGTAGGAGAGAGATTGAGTGATGGAGAGAGAGTGGAAGAGAGATAGAGAGAGAGGGAGAGATAGAGGGAGTGAGAGAGAGTGGTAGGGATTGATTGAGCGAGAGGTATGCAGAAAGAGGGAAAGGGTAGATAGAGATAATTAGAGAGGGTAGGAGAGATGGAGGGAGAGAGAGGTGAGACAGACAGAAAGATAGAGAGGGATAGGGGTTGAGGGTATAGGGTTGAGGGATTATGGTTGAGGTTCCAATGTATAAGGTATAGGGTATAATGTATAGGGTTGAGGGTTGAGGGTTTAAGATTTTAAGAGTTGTGGGTTAAGGGTTGAGGGTGTAAGGGCTTAAGAGTTGAGGGATGAGGTTTAGGGTTGAAGGTTAAGGGTATAGGGTTGTGTATGCAGGTTTTAGGGTACATGGTTGAGGGATTATGGTTGAGGATCCAATTTATAGGTTAGATGGTTGAGAATTTAGGGTTCAAGGTTTAATGTATATTATAGAGGGTAGAGGGTTGAGGGTTGAGGGTATAAGGGTTTAAGGGTTTAGGGTTGAGGGATTAGGGTTGAAGGGCTGAGAGTTATGGGATTAGGGTTGAGGGATTAAGGGTTGAAAGTTTAGGGTTTAGGGATTGAGGGTTTAGAGATTAAGGGTTGAGGATGTAGGGGGTATGTGCAGGATCATCATGCCAAAAATAGGCCCTCAAGTGGCAAAAAATTTAAAAAAATTAGAGTTAGCCAACTTGACATAAAAATTTGAATAAGTTATCTATATAATTTCAAAAATATGTAAGAATAGAATCTGTAGCAAATTGAATGTAGTTTCTAAACTACTAGGTGTTT
>VDFB02281492.1:589903821-589966519 GCA_007258455.2 Sequoia sempervirens
GGGTAGAAGGTTTAAGGGTATAGGGTTTATGGATTAGGGTTGAGGGTAGAGGGTATTGGGTTGAGGATATAGGGTAGAAGGTTTAAGGGTTTAAGGTTTAAGGGTTTAGGGTTGAGGGTTTAGGGTTGATAGTAGAGGGTTTAAAGTATATGTTTGAGGGTATAGGGATGAAGGATTAGGGTTGAGGGTATAATGTATATGGTAGAGGGTATAGGGGTTGAGGGTTGAAGGGTTGATAATTGAGGGTTGATGGTTTAACGTATAGGGTAGAGGGTAGAGGGTAGAGGATTTAAGGGCTGAGGTATTAGAGTTGAGTGATTAAGGGTTGATGGTTGAGGGATTAGGGTAGAGATTTTACTTGGGTTTAATGGTTTAAGGTTTGAGGGTATAGGGTTGAGGGATTAAGGGTTGAGGGATTAGGGTAGAGAATTTACTTGGGTTTAAGGGTTTAAGGTTTGAGAGTAGAGGGTATTGGGTTGATGGTAGAGGGTAGAGGGTAGAGGGTAGAGGGTTAAAGGGTTAAAGGTTGAGGGTAGAGGGTTGATGGTAGAGGGTTGAGGGATTAGGGTAGTGAGAGAGGAATGGATGGAGGGAGAGATGGAGGGAGAAGTGAGATAGAGAGGAGAGAAGAGGAGGGAGGGACAAAGATAAATGAGGGTTTATGATCTAATATATAGGGTAGAGGGTTGATAATTGAGGGTATAGGGTTGAGGGATTAGGGTTGAGATTAGAGGGTATTGGGTTGAGGTTAGAGGGTAAAATATTTAAGGATTTTGGGTTTAAGGGTTTAATATTGAGGGTTTAGGGTTGAGGGTAGAGGGTTTAGGGTATAGGTTTGAGGGAATATGGTTGAAGGATTAGGGTTGAGGGTCTAATATATAGGGTAGAGGGTATAGAGGTTGAGGGTTTAGGGTTTAATGGTTGAGGGTTGAGGGATTAAGTGTTGAGGGTTTAGAATTGAGGGTTGGTGGTTTACTGTATAGGGTAGAGGGTGGAGAGTTTAAGGGTTGACAAATTGAAGGTTGATAGATTAGGGTTGAGAGTTTAGTTGGGTTTAATGTTTTAAGGATTGAGAATATAGGGTTGAGGGTTGAGGGATTAAGGATTGAGGGTTGAGAATTAAGGGTTGATGGATTAAGGGTTGAGGGTTGAGAATTGAGGGTTGAGGGTTTAATGTATAGGGTAGAGGGTAGATGGTAAATGGTAGAGGTTTTGAGTGTTGAGGGATTAATGGTTGAGGGTTGAGAGATTAAGGGTTGAGGGATTAGAGTTGAGGGTAAAGGGTATTGGGTTGAGAATAGAGGGTAGAAGTTTTAAGGGTTTACGGTTGATGGTATAGGGTTGAGGGTTGATATTTAAGGGTATAGGATTGATGACCTATAGGGTTGGTGGTTTAAGGGTATGATTTAAGGTATAGTGTTGAGGGATTAGGGCTGAGGGTAGAGGGTATTGGGTTCAGAGTAAAGGGTAGAGGGTGTAAGGGTTTATGTTTTAAGGTTTAATGGTTGAGGGTAGAGGGTTTAGGGTTAAGGGTAGAGAGTTTAAGATTTTAAGGGTTTAAGGGTTGAGGGTTTATGGTTGAGGGTAGGGTGTATTGGGTTAAGAGTAGAGGGTAGATGGTTTAAGGGTTTAGGGTTGGTCTAGTTTAAGGTAGTAAACTATAAAGTATAAATAATATTCCAAAATGAAGTTATAAAGTATATGCCAAATCTAAAACTAGTAGATGGTACTAAATTATTCATTTGAAGTTAACCTGATAATGACCACCTATGATGTAGACATTATAAAAGTGTGTGTCACTCTTAGCTCAGGAATTTCAAGTTATTCACTCTAAGCTACATTCAACCAGCATATAGAACACTCTAGATTCATCACACTTCATCCAAGTGCACTCAGATTCATCCTAATAATTTTTGTTCTACATAATTTCTTCATTTACTTCATTGTTTGCATATCATAGTGTGTTTTCAAACATAGTATAAATATTAGTTTTGCATTCATTTTCATTCATTTAAATTAGTCAATTACATTTATTTAACTTCATTTAGGTTAGAAAACATCACACATAACATTATTTGAATGAAATACTTTGCATTTGTGGCCTAATTCTCTCCTTTTAGCTGAAAAACTCTAGAAGAGTTAGAGAATTCCTAAGAGCCAAAAATTAACGGTTTATTTTGGTGAACCCGATATTTGAGAACTTTGCATTTCTAATTTCATTTACATATTTCATCCTATTTTTTATTTTAATTAACATTCAATTACTGCATTTTTTTTTTTTGGCATCTTAGGACATTTTATCTTGCACTAGTGAAAACTTCATTTATATTTCATTTTTGCATTGTATCTCATTGAAAAAAGTAAAAATATGCATTTTGCATCATTGTTTACATTCTGTAGGATATTAAAATCATCTTAATTTTTTTGAAAAATACAAAAAAATTACATACTAGGACTCATTCACCACCGAGGGCGAATCAATCCCTCTACACTTGTTAAACAACATTTTTAGCACTTTTTCGGCATTTGTCTACATTTTGGTTTTTTGTAGTTAGATATCAATTACAATTAGTAGTATTTTTGTTATTTGCATTTCAAAGTCTTATATTATTTTTCATTTGCATTCACCCATATGTGTTACTTGCATGAGTGTTTGGTGTCCCGTTGATAATACTTTGGTAAGAAGAAGTTCTAGACTCATGGCTTCCCATGATAGCACTTTCATTGTCGACCTTGGGATCTCAAGAGGTCCTGCTCCTAGTATGGAAAATGGTGCATTAGGCCCTGACAATACCACTTCTATACCTTCACCTTTTCATCCAATGAATGTTGACAACCAAAACAACTCTCTTCCTCAAGATAAGGTCATTAATATTCGTGAAGAATTTGCACATTTACAAGACTTGTCACTTGAAAACATTTCCCAAACTTCCATACCTGTCATTGATAATCTTTATCGTTTTATTGAAAGTTATGATGGCTTGCAAGTGATGAAGAAGATTGCTGAGATTTACAATAAGCATGCCATTTCTAATACCCAATCCATAACCATTCCTGTAAGCCAAGGAGGACCTCAAGTTCCGCCCCCTTCAACCATAGCTTCCATACTAACTTATACCAATCTACAATTCCATACAACTACACATTAGTCTACTTCTTTCCCGATTTCCACTAGCATTCCTACTTGTAGCATTGCAAGTCCTTTCCACAACCTTCACACCTCATAGTATTTTGTTCTCTTCACCTCATATCACCTACACTCCATCATCATTTTCCCTTCCACCTAAACCCACATACCTTGATCCCCTTCTTACACAAATCCTTACCACCATTTCATCTATGCAACATCAAATTTCCACCATTATCCAAGGTCAATCTGCTCCACTTACATATCATGTTCATAGTGGGTATGTGCAGGATCATCATGGAAAAAACAAGCCCTTAAGTGGCAAAAAAATTAGAAAATCAGAGTTAGGTAAATTGACATAAAAATTTGAATAAGTTATCTATATTATTTCAAAAATATGTAAGAATGGAATTTGTAGCAAATTGAATGTATTTTTTAAACTACTAGGTTTATCTAAAGAAAATATATATTTGGTGAAAATTTGAAATTTCAATGCAGTAGCACTTAAATTTCAGGAAAAAAATAAGTAGGTGTCTGTCTGGCCACCCTAACCACAATAAAATGATAATATTTTTTTATAATATTTTAGATATAAGTAAAGGACTCATATCTCGATGTGATGCATATTTTTTTGTAATGCTTTCAAAGTAAATAATTAATTATGATTTTTTTATTACAACTTTTAAAAAATATAAAAACTTGTATGTCTAACCATCTTAACTTGGTCAAAACTTCATGAAATTCATTTTTTTTTAATCCTATAGTATACGAAGTATAGAATATGACACATATTTTGGATTCAAAAAATGTGATACTGTTTGAAAGCTATAGATGTTTTTCAATCAACCTATCAATCAGGACTTTACTTGTAATTCAAATAGAAAATGAATAATAATTATTTATTAAATTCAATGTAAAACATGATTTATATTAGTGGAAAGCTGAGAATCTCCTTTAAAACCCCTTTTCATTTCATCAATTTTGGTTTTAAAAAAAGTCATCAGCCATATACCCTATAAATATCCATCACATATCACCACTTTTTGGCCCATCATGATCCTCCAAATACCCTAGTAGCCCCTTATCCTTAGAAATTTTACGTACGCCAATGCCACAAGGGATAGAAATGCCTCGATTTGAGAAATATGGAGGAAAAGGAGACCCTGTTAACCATGTTAATGCCTATACAACTTTATGTAGTTACTTCGTCCTTGATGATAAACTGTTACCCAAACTATTTCCAAGGATCTTGAAAAAAATTGCCTTAGAATGGTTTTCCAACTTGCCTAATCATTCCATATATTCATTCAATGAATTGGTGGATGCTTTCATAAGTCACTTTCAAGTTCACATGAGGGTATGTGCAAGATCATCATGGAAAAACTAGGCCCTTAAGTGGCAAAAAAATTAGAAAAATCAAATTTGGGCAACTTGACATAAAAAATTGAATAAGTTATCTATATTATTTTAAAAATATGTAAGAATAGAATCTATAGAAAATTGAATTTAGTTTCTCAACTACTAGGTTTATTTATAAAAATAATCTATTTGATGAAAATTTGAAATTTCAATGTAGTAGTACTTAAATTTCAGGGAAAAAAGAAGAAGTAGGTGTCTATTTGACCACCCTAACCACAATAAAATGATAATATTTTTTTTATAAGATTTTAGATATAAGTAGAGAACTCATGTCTCGATGTGATGCATATTTTTTTGTAATTTTTTTTGAAGTAAATAATTAATTATGAATTTTTTATTACAAATTTTAAAAAATATAAAAACTTGTATGTTTGACCACCTTAACTTGGTCAAAACTTCATGAAATTCAATTTTTTTTTTAATCCTATAGTATGTGAAACATAGAATGTGACACATGTTTCAGATTCATAAAATGTGATATTGTTTGAAAGCTATAGATGTTTTTCAATCAGTCTATCAATCAAGACTTTAGTTGTAATTCAAATAGAAAATGAATAATAATTATTTATTAAATTCAAAGTAAAACATAATTTATATTGGTGGAAATTTGAGAATCTCCTTTAAAAACCCTTTTTGTTTCATCAATTTTGGATAAGAAAAAGTCATCAGCCACATATACTACACATACCCATCATATCACCACTTTTTGGCCCATCATGATCCTGCACATACCCATGACACCTAAAAAGACAATGGCTAACCTTATGCAATGTAGACAAAACAAAAATGAAAAAGTAATGGATTTTATCTCATGATACCAATCTGTGTATGCTCAAATTGATGTCAAGATTCCTGATGCACATCTACAATTGATGCACATCTACAAAAGATTTTTATTGAAAACTTGTAAATACACCTTCAAGATAAATTAACAATGATGAAATTCCCTTCGTTTATGCATTTATGCACAATATTGTGTGAATACCATAATTCAGTTTCAAGTCGTGATTCAAAATCCACTTCTAACTAAGCAAAAAAACCTACCAAAATAACCAAACAAAATTTTGCAAACAAAATAGAGGCTTTTTGTAGTTTAATCTACCTCCTCAACCTAAACTACAGCCAACCCAATCTGTTCCAAATCAAGTGGTAGCTATTAAAGAAATGGTGCCTTATACCTATGGGGACTCGAAGAGACAGTTTACTCTCTTACCCAATACCCTTCATAATATAATGAACCAATTAATTCAACAACGCCTATTAACTTTTCCATCCGTTTGACCGCTTGATCCAAACCAACCTTTACCTGCTTATTGTCATTTTCATCACCATAATGGAAATTACACTAAACATTGCAAGTGTCTCAAACATTTAGTTCAAGACCTCATTGATTCAAGCCATCTATCCATTATGGGTGTCAATGATCAAGGCAATAAGTCTGTGCACCCCCCAACCAAAATTTGAAATTTTCACTAATACCATGCTTAAACATACTACCTCATTTGTTAAGGCTAGTAAAACTTCAACCACTAATGTAATGACTATTGATACAAACAATGAACAACATGATACACCTCTTATTTTTACTACAACAAGTCTTATGGATGAGCTAGTCACTAGGATCAACATTATCCCTCATAAGGGCCAAACCACTAACTCTCTTGATATCACTTTTTTCTGCTAAAGACATACTACAAAAACTTCTTGATGGTCCTCTTTACATAGCTAGCAGAATCTATAATAATCCCACTAATGGGATATTAATAGATCTCACGTGTGGTGAGAACGTGATTATAGAGGAGTTTCTAGTATTACATGAACTATATCAAGATGAATATAATAAACCAACTGCATGGATTAAGACACATACTAGTTTTGCATGCCCTATGATCGGATCAATCATGCTACCCTTACAGATAGGACCTAAATCTTTGGAGGTAATATTTTCAATTATTCCACAATCTAACCAATTTTGTTTGTGGCTAGGCCACCCTTGACTTCACTCAATGAAAGCAGTCTCATCAATTGTTCACAAGTGTTTAAACTTTCCACATGACAATGAGATAGTCACCATACACCATAGTGGCTTTAATCCTTTATCTTCCAAAGGTAATTTTTCATTAGAAGCCTTTTGGCCTACACCTATGGAACCTATCACACCTTGAAAGGACTTATTTTTCATTGTTTATCAAAAGTTTAAAGCAAAAAATATAGCCAAATTTTCTCTTCATAACTCATCCCCATCCACTTTTGCACCTCCTATCATAGATGAAACCATGCTTCAACCTAAGTTTGACATTGAGCAAACCATACATCCTCTTGAAAAACCACCCCTTGATACTTTCCCGCCATCATTTAAATGACCAAGGGAAAATGAAACCACTCCTAGCATGCCTCCTCACCTTAAACAAGTGTATAAAGCCAAAGAGAAAGTGGTTGATCCATCCTCTTCGGTTTCTTCTATTCTTCCTCTTTGGAAGTAGATGAATCTATGATGACTCAATCTTCTCTTACACCTCAACAACTCCAAAATATAATTAAATGAAACTGTGGTGCTAGGGAACGAAGGCATTATCGTCATCTCCTTGCTCATCAATCTTGCAAAGAAGAAGATAAAGAAAATCAACCTTTACCTTTGACTGAAGTAATAAATGACCACCCTAATACTCCTGACCTACCACACAATAGTCTAGTGCAACCTTCACAACAAATGGAACCAATCCAACAACCTCCACTTTTGATCCATCCATCCTTAGAAATCCCCCTTCGTCCTCCTATTGTCTTGAATCTTGATGATGATGATGATGTGACGATAGAAAAAATAGATGAAGAAGTGCATAATGATTTAAATTCTTTATTTTCATCTGCAATGAGCTTAAATGATACATTCTCTCCACCAAGTAAGGAACCTGGTATGAATCTTGGTTCAACACTTGCAATTCTTCCTTTGGATAGTCAACTTCCCTCACATTACATTGAACATGATTGGGAGGCAGATGACCTATTAGATGGTTGACTTGCATTCGCCTAAGTAGCCTTTTTTCTTTTCAATTTTTCTTTTCCTTTTCATGTGTGTATCATGTTTCCCCATATTGTGTGTTTGATATTCCCTCTCTTTGTACACTTATTCTACTCGTATCTCTCTTCTTCTATATGTTGTACATTGTCTTTTTCTCCTTTTTATTGTGTTCTCCTTTTGGGGATGACACAAAGTGTAGAGATTCCCTATGTCTCTTCCATGTTGAACCAAAAGGTCCTTGTCTTTTACATTTTTTTTTTGTTCTCCTTTTGGGGATGATGCAAAGTGTAGAGATTCCCTATGTCTCTTCCATGTTGACCCAAAAGGTCCTTGTTTTTTCTTTTTTTTTGTTCTCCTTTTGGGGATGACACAAAGTGTAGAGACACCCTATGTCTCTTCCAAGTTGACCCACAAGGTCTTTGTATTTTTCACTTTTTTTTTTGTTCTCCTTTTGGGGATAACGCAAAGCATAGATGCACCCTATGTAACTTCCATGTTGACCCAAAAGGTCTTTGTCTTCTTTTCTTTTTGTTTTTTGTTTTCCTTTTGGGGACAATGCAAGGCATCGAGACCACAATTTCTCTTACATGTTAACCCAAAACAAACTTTCTTTTTCCCTTTTCTTTTGCTCTTTTTGTATCATTCTTCCAATTCTATGTGCTTTGGGGAATGATGATATTTCCATGCTCTTTCATAAAAACACATTGTAGAAATGAACATATCGATCGTAAATCCATAGACCCCTTATGTGTTTGGTGTGCTCTTTTCTGGGGGGAAACTCCCTCTCTTTGTCTTTCATTTTTCTTGACATAACATAGCCTAACTTTGAAATGTATGACTTGGCATAGGGTTTTCCAAGTTGGCTCTCATGTCTTGTTTTCTTTTTGCATTCTCTTTTCTTCTGTACTTTAAAGTAATTGCTCATAGAATGATGTGTAGCAATTCCTTTAAAGTGGGGGACATACATTATCATAATTCTTGTGCATTCTTGGTTCCTTGTGCAGATTTTTCATTTATATGATGTGTTTTTCACTTTGTGGATGACACTGGGTGTCATGTCATTCATAAGTGTGATCTATCTTAGCATATTACATTCCTCTTGGTGGCCTAATGTGACACACTCTATCCCCTAAGTCATGAATATACTATTCTTTGATTGTTCCTCTCTTGGAGACATTAGACACAATTCCCCCTAAGTGATTGACCTTGCATAAACTAAACAAGACTCCTTTGAACATTTTTTACATTTTACATTTTTGCATTTTAACATTTTCATCTTTTTCCACCTTGCATAACACAACTTGCATGACTGTCGTACCTTTCGTTTCGTTTGTGACATTTTCCTTGTGGCACCTTGTTATATTTATCAACATGTGTAACTTTAATATGGTTGAGGAGGAAGCCCACCTAGAGGCATGACTTTTCCCCATAGTCACCTTTTTGTTTGTAAGTACATACCAACTAGTGTATGTATATCACCTTTTTGGGCTTTCTCACCCCATGGACAACTAGTTCTATGATCCTAGAAAGAGTACATTTGGGCCTCTCAATTGGTGGACCATCATGTGTTATGTCACCCCAGAGTGAGTACACATTCTCTTTTTCAAATAATTAGCCTATATCTAATCCATAAATAGTTGCATTGACGATCGAAGCTTCATCCGATTCATCTCAACACTTGTGTGTTCCTTTGTTCTTATGCTTAGTTTTCCATGGGATATTCATCATGGGGGCTTGATCATCCCTCTTGATCGTTGTATTCCATCTTGTTAGAATAAGTGAATTTAAACCCTCCTCTCGATGTTATGGCTACTTTAGTGTGAGTTTGAAGCAAGTTCATCCTCTCACTAAAGTGGGGGCTAAATGTGCCATAGAAAAATGGCCCCTCATCATTTTTATGGCCTTTTAGGTCTTCTTTCATGGTGTTGGAACTATGTTGCTTTGATTTTATATTGTAACATGGCTTGAACATGCTTATTTAGGTACTAAAATTCAAAGAATGAGTTTTTTTGAAGATGTTGTGAAGTGTTGTAAGACATTTCTACATTCTTCTAGAATTTATTATTTATAATTCACATAAAAATCACCTTTTCATTCATCAACAAGTCTTATCTTGAAGTGTTGTAAAGTCTTGTAACAAGCTTTCATGCTTTTCTAGGCACATCTTCACTATTTATCCTTTTCTTATGCTTTATTTGGCCACTTTATGCTCTCATATACTTAATTAAGTGTATTTTTGAGTATTATCTCAACAAACAATATTAAATACAAAATATTTACTGACACACATTTTCAAGTCCTAAGTGGGACCCATTTGCCATCGATGGCGAATGAGTCCTCCTTAGCTCCAAATTCAAAATATTTTAAATTTCCTTTTGGGATTTTATTCAAAAACACTTGATGTCGGCCTGTGATGAGGTATGAATGGGTAACTAAAGCAAAAGTGTGTATAAATATGTGATTTTCACCTCATTTTACAACTCCTCACTCATTCAAGCATTTCGTCTCATATTTCAAGCATTCAAGCATTTTACAACATATTTTCAAGCTCTATTAAAGAACTTTGAAGCATCCATTGACATTACTTCAGACTTGCATCATCAAGGTTTTAGTAAGTTGATAGAAATTGCATGTTGTTAGTTTATCATTCCTTTGCATTTCATTATTTTATTAAAGGTTTTATTATGAAAATGGGGTTTTACCAAAGCAAACCCTTATTCACTAACCTTAAACCATTTTTCCCCTATTGCATGCTTGTTTGCATACATAGGTATGAAGATTTGACAAGATTTTTGGTCTTGAAGATTGGTTTACAAGTCAACTAGGTGCTTCAAGTCCACTTAAGTCTATTCCAAGCTTGGAGAAGGTTTTTTGTCCGTTTTCTACAAAATTGACTTCTGCAACCCGATGAGTAGTTATTTCAGATCTGGTGTTGTAGAGTTGTCCCCTAATTTTTTAGAAATTTGGGAGAGGACTGATTTTCCACCTATGGTGAATGAGTCCCATGTTAGGATTTAAAATATGAATTTTGTCAGATTCTGGATCTCGATAGACATAAACTTGCTTCTCACAAATTTCCACCAAGAGCAGGACTAATTTGCCACCCTAGGTGAATGAGTCCCACTGTAAAAAATTAGTAATTTTAACTAGCATCCTGAACACTCGAGATTCATCATAGTTCATCTAAGTGCACTTAGATTCATCTTGTTGCTTTCTATTATGCATAATTTCTTCATTTACTTCATTATTTGCATATCACAGTGTGTTTTCAACCATAGTGTAAATCTTATTTTTGCATTCATTTTAATTCATTTAAATATGTCAAATTAATTTAGTTAACTTCATTTAGGTTAGAAAACATCAGACATAACATTATTTGAAAGAACTAGTTTACATTTTTGGCCTAATTCTCTCATTTTAGGTGAAAAACTCTAGAAGCATTAAAGAAGTCCTAAGAGCCAAAAATCAATGTCTCACATACATGTGAATAAGTGAAGCACAAATACTCAAATACATGTAAGTCTTGAAGTATACACATGAATACATAGTATACACATTAATACAAAATATATGCATGAATACAAGGTATACACATGAAAACATGTAACTCGCAATGTATACATTTGAAAACATGTAACTCACAAATTATACACATAAGTTGTAAAGTATACACTTGAATACATGTAACTCATATCTATTGAAGTGTGGATTTATAATACAAATATGGACACCATCAATAATAAGATTTTTATTAAGCAAATAGCCATGTAGGTATACACCAATATATGTCAATATAAGTATAAAACATATACAAAATAGTTATATAGCCTTACAAGAATTCCATATAGGCATACAATGTCAAATATATGTAATACAAAATATGTTCAAAAATTCCATATAGGCATACAATAAAGTTCCCTCGAATCAAAACTCATTGCCCTTTAGGCCTCCAAAATAAACTTTTTCCCTTTCCTTGTCGACGGGATAGTGATAAGTCTATCACTCATTTATTGTGAGGTTGAGGAGTGCTCTTGGTGCTCCTCCTAGGGTTTAGTTCCTAGTCATGTTTTATCTATTACAATAACAAGCAAAGACATTAATATATAGAAATTACATTATAAAAAATGATATATTTAATAAACTAATCATTTACCGCCACTAGATGATCACTCTCCTCGAGGGAAATATTTGCATACCCATGTTACATGGCATGTTGAAGCCTTGTAGAAATCATTCAAAGAGAAATTAAAGTATGAATCAATATTGGTTTGATTTTTTACTAACTAATAGCTATAAAAATGAATGTAAATTAAAATTTAGTAATTTTCCACATACCCCCATGAGAGGCATCGAGGATTCTATAGCAGTAGAAACAATAGGCTCCATTTCCCTATCAACATCTGGAGGTGTTTCCACTTGCAACATCTGAAAATAAAATAACAAACTATTAAATCATAAAACTAAAATAGTGATGCATGTCGTGGCATATAATGTATGAGATAATGAAAAAAAAATTGAGTACTTATTGAACTATATATTTCTTACTATAATGCTTACTATTTTCCCTATCCATAGCTTGTTCGAAAGAACTCGGTTTAGGATTTTATCCATAGTAGTAAGGTGGTGAACCATTTGATCAAGTGAACCATTTGATCAAATGCTTTGGTAGACATGTACGAAAACTGTGGTAGCATTGAGAAGGTAGTGAACTATTTGAAAAAATTCCTCTTGAATAAATGTGGTCTCATGGTGATGGAATTCCATTACAAACAAATGTCTCATAGCATTCCATCACCATGAAATCATATTTCCTTGAGGCATTTTTTCAAATAGTTCAAATTTCCTTCTCTATGGTATTATGTTGGGATGGGGTGGATGGTATAGTGTGGTCTTGGTTATGAGATGGAGGGAAATCATGACATGAAGACAGAGGGGTGGGGTATAAACAAGAGGAATAAAAGGTGTAAGGTTTTATGGATTGGTAAATTGATGATGAGGATGAGGACCTTGAAAAGAATTTTGATGGGAATTTTGGCTAAAGGCTTAGTTTCTATTCTTATGGCAGTGAGTAGTTTAAATAAATTCCTTAATGACAAAAGAATGAGGAGATTTGAGGATGGCATTGCTTGAAACGGCTCCATGTGTGAGGCTGCAGCATGCATGAGGGCTTTACCCTCTTTGCATGCTTGTTCTCTATCCTTTCTTTGTGTCTGATCCGTGTTTTCTTGTGGGTAGGTTCTGTTTAGGTTGCAGGGGTGTTGTATCTCTCTCGGTGTGCTTTCTTCTCTTGGCGTGTGGGTTGTGGCTAGGGCAAAAGCATTCTTTTTTGGTGGTTTTTCCTTGCTGCATTTGTTCTCTGTGTTGGTAGCCACTTTTAAGTTGGTTTTGGCTCTCCTTTGGTCTGATCCATACCTAGTACGAGATCCATGGGTGTGGTTTTCAGTTTTCCTTCATAAAGTTTTGGGACTCGATTTTGCATGGCTCAGGGGGAGCCATCAGGGGTCAAATCCCCTTTGGATTTTTATGCTGCTTGTGGGACCTCGTCTCCAAATCGTTCTTTGAAAGGTTTTAATAATAGTTTTTTCGCAAATGATGCAAGTAATGATGGGTTTGTTCATGCTAGTGGTTCTCGTATTCCAAAGACAAATGGGTGCCTGGAACGTTCCAAGGAAAGGCCGGTGTTCCAGGTTATCCAACCTGAATCGATTGCGGAGGACATCGAGTATTTCACAAAACATGCTTTTCTCTAAAAATTTTTGGGAATGAGGGTTTCACTAAAAGTTTTGGAATCATGGGCTCATTGCTCTTGGTCCCCAGAGGGTGAGATGGAAATAATGTTGTTAGCAAACAACTATTTCATGGTGACATTTAATTGCATGGCGGATCGCAATAGAATTTTTGAAGGTGGGCCTTACTTCCACAACCAGGTTGGTCTATTCATTAAGCCATGGCATGCGGGTTTTGATCCTTCAGAGGAGCTCCCGAATCGGGTGTCAGTTTGGGTTCGCCTCTCTCGATTTCCAGTGGAATTTTGGCGAAATGACATTTTGCATCGAGTTGCTTCATTACTGGGAAAACCAGTGGGTCCTTCTCAACAAACTTTGGACAGAAAGGTAATGACTTTTTCCCGTATATGTGTTGAAATGGATTTGAATAACCCTATCCTAGATTCTTTGGAAATACGTGTTGGCTCATGCTCTTGGGTGCAACAACTTGACTATGAGACTTTTCCTTTTTGTTGCCGTCTCTGTCATGAATATGGGAATTTGTAGAGAAGATGCCCGAAGTTTAAATCCTCAGGGACTCAAGAAACTCAACCTCCTTGTAATCCCTCAAAGGGTGACAAGGGTAAGGATACAGTGTCGGCTGAGGCTATGGATGCTGAGGGTTTTATTCCTACCAATGCTCGTAATAGGAATCAAAGCCAAAAGAGGACCTTTAAGGATCACCAGGATGGAGATTCCTGTAACAAATTTGAGGTGCTTGATGACCTTGGTCATTAGGAGGTGAATTTTGGATTGTTGATTTTGGAATTCGATGTTTTAGAAGGGGTTCAAGAAGGCGGTTTCCTACATCTAAACTCCTCATGAAGTTGGAGTTGTCCAGCTGGAATTGGACCTGAGTTTGGTGTTTCATGGGGGGACTGAGCCTTCTGTGGAGCCACAGTTAGGGGAGGGAGGGCTATCTAGCCCTTTGGTGAAAATGGGAGCAGGCTTGGTAAAAGGTAGTAAGGCTTCTCCTTCATTGGGAATTCTTCAAAAGGACCTAAAGAAAGGGGTGGTAGAGAAGTCTTCTAAAGCGGGGAGAAAGAAGGATTTGGAAAAATTAAATTTGATGGGGGAGTCTCTGGTGGAGGCTAGGTCTATAAAGACTTTGGATTTACATTTCTTTAATCCTTCAAAATGAATGTCCTCTCCTAGAATGTAAGGGGCTTGAACAGTGGCCCTCGAAAAAAAGTTGTTCAGGATTTGTTGCGTTCTCATTCTCCTGATGTTCTTTTTCTTTAGGAGACTAAGTTAACTGCTGAAGGTATGATGGGTATGATGCCTAAACTATGGGTGTGGGGAAGTTGCCAGTGTATTGGGGCTCATGGTATTGCAGGTGGGGTGGCTTTCCTATGGAATCCATTGAAGATTCGTCCTCTTTGGTGGGTGTCCTCCAAGTCCTCAATCTTGGTGGTTGTTTCAAGTCTGGAGTTGGGGGAAACTATTCTCCTCTCAAACATCTACGTGCCTACTGATTTCCTAGTAAGAAGTTATTGAGGTCCCATATTAGTTATGCTCGGAGCCTTGATCCTTTGTTCCCTTGGATTGTTGCAGGGGATTTCAGTGCTATTATTGAGATATATGAGAAGATGGGTGGTGTTGCGAGATTGGAACCCTCTTCTTTCCTTTTTCGTGATAGCATCTCTACTTTGAACTTGGTTGACATTAAGCCTCGAAATGGGAAGTTTACTTGGAACAATAGGAGATTGGGGGAGAGTTGTATTGCGGAGAGACTTGATCACTTCTTGGTGTCCTATTTCTGGGTTGGCGGAGGGTTGTCTTCTGCCTCTGAGATTCTTGACTGGAGGGATTCAGATCATTGGCCTATTAAGTTTTTTGCTTCTTCTACTTGGGTGGCTCGGTCCCCTGCTTTCAAGTTTCAACTTATGTGGTTAATAGATTCTTCTTTGCAAGTGCATATGGCTGATTGGTAGAGAAGGGGTAGACCTACTTTTGGCACTGCCATGTATTCCTTTTCTAATTTGTTGCAATATGTAAAATATCAACTTAAAAGGTGGAATAGGCAGTACTTTGGCAATATTTTTCATGCTAAGGTTGATGCACAAGCTATCTTGGATGTCATCACTTGGGAGATAAGGGACTGTGGTCTTTCTGAGGATTTACTTAGGAAGGAGGCTTGGGCTCGAAAAGCTTTGGAGGAGTGTGAGTTGCGTGAGGAAATTTTTTGGAAGCAGAAGGCTAGAGTTGAGTGGTTATAGGAGCGGGATAAGAACACTGCCTTTTTCTTCAACTCAGTGAAGGCTAGGAGGCAAGGTAATTCTATGCCTATTTTGGTGAATGACAGGGGTGAGCATCTATCTTCCTTATAGGATATATCTAGAGAAGCTTCTAATTTCTATGCTTCTTTATTTCGTGAGGACTCTCAGGATGTTACAGAGGAAGAAAACCAAGTTCTGGCGTGTATTCCCTCGCTGGTCTCTAGGGAGATGAATGAGTATCTTTTGTGAGATATCTCACTAGAGGAATTAGAGGCGAATATTTTTTAGATGAAGAAAGGGAAAGCCCCAGGTCCTGATGGGTTTCCAGTGGAATTTTATCAAGAGTTTTGGGACATCATTAAATTGGACTTGATGGAGGTGGTGCTTGAGTCTCAGAAAAATAAGTAGATGCTTTGGGCTTTAAACTATACTTTTCTTGCTCTGATTCCCAAATGTGAGGGGGCGGGTCATTTGAATCAATTTCATCCCATTTCTCTTTGTAATGTGGTGTATAAAATAATTTCCAAGCTAATTGTTGAAAGGTTGAAGAGATGGCTCAGTGGGCTTATCTCTGAGGAACAAAGTTGTTTTGTGGAGGATCGACAAATTTTAGATGGGGTGGTCATTGCTATGGAGACCATTCATTCAATCACATCCTTGAAAGAAAAGGCTATGTTCATCAAGCTCGACATGGCGAAGGCTTATGATAGAGTGAGATGGTCCTTTTTGCGGAAAATTCTTATTGCTTTTGGATTTGCTGAGGAATGGATCCACTAGGTGATGAGTTGTGTTTCCTCCACTTCATTCTTGGTGTTGATTAATGAGGAGCCTACCACTCTTTTTAGTGCTTCTAGGGGTCTTCGTCAAGGGGATCCTATCTGGTGCAGGAGCACCTGGAAACTATTTGGTTTTCTAGAAGTTTTGTATGAAGTTCTATTTTGGTTGTGTTATCTTTAGGTCATGTTGACCATTTTGTTATCATTTGGTGGATTAGGAATAAAACTTGATCTGTTGTGATCAATGGATTGGGAGGTGGAAAGCATGGATGGGTTTTGAAGCTCTAACTTGTCTAGGTTGCCAACCTTGTCAAAGGTTAGAAAACACAATGGGTTTTATAAATTGAATCATTAGGTCATCTATGGGTTCGACAAGAAGAACTTAGTTGTTTTGCGGGCCTATTTAAGACATGGCTCAACCATGAAATAGGGTTATAGGTATTGTTGTTGAAGTGACATTTTGAGAAGTTGAGGGAAACAGCGTTCTAAAAGACAGTTTTCTGAGTTTTGCATTCATATTGAGCTTTAATGGAGTAAATTTAATTTTACTTTGTTTGTAGAATGTAGTGTGAACATTGTGCAAGCTTCGTGTGTCATTCTTTTTGTCTTTGTAAATCATTTTCATCTTGTATTTGTAAATAGTCTGTTTCCTATCTTTTTTGGCCTGTATCAGGCAATTTTGAGAAAATGGAGTCTTAGAGCACTTTCCCACCATACAAATTGTACGACCCTTTTGGGAATAGTGTCTAGTCTCCCTTAGTGTAAATATGATAGTTTGTAGGGCTTGTGGGAGTTTAGGAGATGCTAGCAAAATCATGCCCTAGGCGAGCCAGGTAGGGTCTGACTAGGGAAGATAGTGGGAAAAAGACTCGTATCTTGCAGGGGAATTGAGATCTTGGAGAAATTATTTTTGGAGAATTTTTTTGGAGGTCTTGGAAATGCATGGTGATTAGGGGGAGGCTCTGCCAATTCATTTGGAGTGAGAACCTTTTAACAGTCTGAAAATAGCATTGAAAAGCTTAAAAACCCTAGGGTTTTGACCATTTTTTTGTGTGGGCAGTGCACGGGCTGTGCAGGCTTAAAACCCTAAAAATCCTTGAGGTGTAGGCATGATAAATACAAACTCTACACAAAGAACCTAGGTCCTTTGGTGGGTTTATAAGAAAATTGCATTTTATCTTTGTTGAGAGGCCTAATTGGGGCTCTAGGCTTGTAGCCTTTTCAAACCCTAGGAGGGGATTTTGTGAAAGCGATGGTTAGTTGGAGTCTTGTGATGGAACAGGAACCCTAGTTTGACCATCTTGAAGCTATTACAACATCTACACACCCCTGGAAGAATCAAGTTAAGTGCTGAGAGAAATTGGCCTTTAGGAAGATTAATGGTCAAGGAGTGGAAGTGGCAAGGCACCAAGAATGGCTTGGTAGCATGGAGTAACATTGATAGAAGCATTGGCCAGTAAATACTAGGGGTGCCTATACCTATGAAAGGACCTTTAGGTTATGGTGAAGGAGTCACCTTGAAGTTCTTGAGAGAAAGGACCTGAGCATGGGACTGTGAGAGTCTCATCCAACCCCATCCTATCAGATTGGTATCAGAGCAAGTTAAAGATTTGAGAAAGAGTAATATATGTCAGAGGTTGAGTCAAGTGATACTACCAGCATGGTGAAAAATTCACAATTGGCCAAGATGGTTGAAGAGCAGGAGGAAGATAATAGGCAATTGAGGGAAAGGATAGCCCAGCTTGAACAAGCAGTGAGGAGTACACAGTTTGAGGGAAGAATACCAAAGGAAGAAGAGGTTGCAGAGGAAGATAAGACCCTTGAACCTAACCCTGTTTTGAAGGAGGAGCCTTTCTTGAAGGCATTGAAAGATTTGAGTGGGAAAGCACTTGAAAGCATACCACTTTTTAGTGGAAAGATGGAAGCTGATCTAGTCATGGAATCGATAGAAGTTATGGAAACCCATTTTGAATGTGATGGAGTCAATGAAGCACAGAAGGTGAAGGTTGCTAAGTCAAGATTAAGAGGATCAGCCTTGACATGGTGGAAATTCATTCAGATAGAGAGGGAAAAAGAAGGAAAACAATCCATATCAACTTGGAAAGGAATGGTTGCTAAGGTGAAGGAAGCCTACATGCCATATGACTATGAGATTCAATTACACAAGAAGAGGCAAAGTCTAAGGCAAAGAGACCAAGATGTAAGCACTTACACTAAGGAGTTTCAAAAACTTTGCATGAGGTCTAATGTGACAGAGGATGTGAGTCTCAAGGTGGCTAGGTACCTTAATGGTTTGAAGTGGAATATCCAAGAAGAGATGACTCTTCTAAGTCCCAAGACAGTACACCAGTGCTATCAGTTGGCCATAAAGATTGAGGAAAGGAACAAGAGGAAGCAAGATCAGTCTTCTAAGGGCAGAGGCAAAGGTAGAGATCAAAGAGATCAAAGAGGACAACATGGTGGTTACCAAGGTAGAGGAAATGACCAAAGGAATCAAGGAGAATCTAAACTCACTGAGCATGGAGGTGAAACATCTTCCAGAGGTGGATACAATAGGGGTAGAGGACCTCAAGGAGGTTCAAACAGAGGAAGAGGAGTAGGTAGGAGCAACTCTTATTTTGCAAACATGAAGTGTTATCATTGTAACCAAATAGGCCATCCTGCTTATAGGTGCCCGGAGAAAGCATCTTCATCAAGCAATGAAAAGAGAGTGGCTTATGCACAAGAAGACACCATTAGTCCTAAAGCATCCGAGATCAGTCATATAGAATCTGAGGTAGGAGAAAATCTGATGTTTAGCAGGGTTTTGATCAGACAACCAGTTAAAGAAGAACCAAAACAGAGGAGAGCTCTATTTAGGGTAAGGTCCAAGATACTTGGTAAAGTATGCAAGGTCATAGTAGACTCAGGTTCAACAAATAATATAATCTCAGAGGAGGTAGTAGTAAAATTGAAATTGGAGAAGGTGCCCCACAATAACCCCTACAAGGTCACATGGCTGAACAAAGGGCAGAGTGTTTTAGTTAATGAGCAAGTAACGGTGGAGTGCTCCATTGGAGGATATAAAGAAAAGTTAATTTGTGATGTATTACCCATGGATGCATGCCATCTACTACTGGGCAGACCATGGAAATATGATAGAAGTACTATTTATGATGGGAAAGAGAATACTATTTCTTTCAAAAAGGATCGAAGAACCTTCAAGCTGCAGTCACTGACAGAAGAAGAGGAAGGACAGTCAAAGACACCTAACATCATGTTGAGTAGTGGAAAGGAGTTCCTTAAGAACCTACACCAAGGGAATGAAGAATATGTGGTTGTGTTGCAACCTAAAGAAGAAGACAAGGCTGAAAAGACAGTCTTACCAGAAGCAGTCCAAAAGTTACTTGATAAGTACAAGAGCATTGTTAGTGATGGTACACCTGAAACTTTACCACCAAAGAGAGCCATAAGTCATCAAATTGACTTCATACCTGGAGCCTCATTACCTAACAAAGTAGCATACAAACTTACACCAGAACAAAACCTAGAGGTACCTAGGCAAGTGCAAGAATTGTTGGATCAAGGACTAATTCAAAAGAGCATCAGCCCATGTGTTGTACTAGTGGTTTTGGCATCTAAGAAAGGAGGTAAATGGAGACTTTGTACATATTCTAGAGCAATAAATAGAATCACAATTAGATATAGGTTCCCAATTCCTAGAATTGAAGATTTAATGGATTGCCTTGGAGGAGCACAATATTTCACCAAGTTGGATCTAAAGAGTGGGTACCATCAGATCAGAATTAAGGATGGTGATGAGTGGAAGACAAATTTTAAGACAAATGATTGGTTATATGAGTGGAAAGTGATGCCATTTGGCCTCTCAAATGCCCCTAGCACATTCATGAGACTCATGAATGAAGTGCTTAAGGATTTCACAGGGATATTTGTAGTAGTGTATCTTGATGATATACTCATCTATAGCAAGATAGTAGAAGAACACTTGAAGCATGTGGAGATGTGTCTTAAAAGGTTGCAAGAGGAGAAGTTGGCAATAAATCTTGAAAAGTGTGAATTCTTCAAGCAGGAGCTCATGTATCTAGGTTTTGTAGTGTCCAAAGGCTCATTAAAGATGGATCCAAGCAAGGTGGAAGCCATCCTAAACTGGCCTACACCAACCACAGCAACAGAGGTAAGGAGTTTTCATGGATTGACCCAAATTTATAGAAAATTCATAAGGAACTTTAGTGGCATATGTGCACCAGTTCTAGGTACAATCAAGGGTGGTTTGAAAACTAAGTTTGTGTGGAGTCAAGAGGCTAAGAAAGGGTTTGAAAAACTAAAACAAGAAGTGGAAACTCAACCAATTCTCTTATTACCTAGCTTCGACAAGTTGTTCACTGTTGAATGTGATGCTAGTGGAGTGGCAGTAGGAGGTGTGCTAAGTCAAAAGGGCAGGCCTATAGCATTCTTTAGTGAGAAGCTCAATGAAGCTAAGAAGAAATATTCAACCTATGACTTGGAACTTTATGCTTTGGTTCAGTCACTTAGGAAATGGAGGCATTACCTTCTACCCAAGGAGTTTGTGGTTTTTACTGATAATCAAGAACTTAGCTTTATCAACACTCAAGAGAAGTTGAGAAATAGGCATTTGAAATGGATGGAATACATCCAAGCTTTTATTTTTACCATCAAGCACAAGAAAGGACAAATGAACAAGGTGGCAGATGCATTGAGTAGGAGATTGTTGACAGTCCAAGAGATACAGCTCAAGAGCATTGGCATAGAGAGTTTCAAGGATCTATATGGAGAGGATGAAGACTTTTCTGAGGTCTATAAGGTATGTTCTAACTTTGAGAACCATTTCCATAGCCAATACTCTGAGTATACTTTGCAAAGTGGGTTTTTGTTTAAGGGAAATCAGTTATGTGTTCCAAGAGGGTCAATGAGGGAAAATCTAATTCAAGAAAAGCATAATGGCAGTCTTAGTGAGCATTTTGGCATCAATAAGACCTTAGAGCTAGTACAAAGATTCTATTATTGGCCTAAGTTGGCAAGAGATGTTAGAAGGTATGTGGAACAATGTGTTGTGTGTATGAAAGCTAAGGGAGGAGCTAGCAATGTTGGTTTATATCAACCCTTGCCCATTCCTAACAAACCATGGGAGTGTGTGAGCATGGATTTTTTGGTAAGCCTTCCTAAGACCAAGACTAGTTTTGACAGTGTTTATGTTGTGGTAGATAGATTTAGCAAGATGAGTCATTATATTCCCTGAAAAACTACTCATGATGCTAGCTACATAGCTCACCTTTTCTTCAAGGAGGTTGTAAGGATCCATGGCTTGCCTCTAAACTTTGTTTCAGAAAGAGATGTGAAGTTCATGAGTCACTTTTGGAAGACTCTATGGAGCAGATTGGGTACAAATCTGTCATTTGGATCAGCTTACCATCCTCAAACCGATGGTCAAACAGAGGTGGTTAACAGGGTGCTTGGTAATCTTTAAAGGTGTTTAACTAAAGAATATGGAAAGACATGGGATATGGTCATCTCACAAGCTGAGTATGCTTATAATGACAGTGTCAACAAGACAACAGGGAAGAGTCCATTTGAGGTTGTGTATGGGATGCACCCAAGAGGTATATGTGAGCTCAGAGACCTTGGATCTATGGAGAATAAGAGTGGACATGTAGAAGACTTCAGTTAGACCATGAAGGAGATTCAGGAGTAGGTCAAGAAGACAGTCACAGAGGCTACACAAAAACTAAAAGAGAAGGCAGATATATCAAGGAAGGATGTGCAATTTCAAGTAGGGGACTATGTTATGGTCCACCTTAACAAGTCAAGGTTGCAAAAGGGAATGTCAACCAAGTTGCAAATGAAGAGAGTAGGTGCCTGCAAACATTGGCCAAGTATGGGCATAATGCATACAAGCTGGAGTTACCTACCAATCTAGGCATCTCACCAGTGTTCAATGTTGCTGATTTGATCAAGTATAAGGGAATAGTCAAGAATTTGGATCAGGACAATAAGGAGATCTTCAAGGACATCAGCGACATGTCTTTACCTACTCAGGACAAGCCTCAGGCAGAGAAGATCTTGGAGGCGGGGTGAAGAAGGCCATAAGGCACAAGGTGTACATGGAACACCTCATGAAGTGGAAGCATAGGCATGAATCTAAGGCTACTTGGGTGGATGAAGCTGAGTTCAAAAAGTAGGGCATTGACCTGTCCTTGGTCTTTCCTTCCAATCCTAAGTGTTTGGGCTGAGAGGGGGAGAATCGTGCAGGAGCACTTGGAAACTATTAGGTTTTCTAGAAGTTTTGTATGAAGTTCTATTTTGGTTGTGTTATCTTTAGGTCATGTTGACCATTTTGTCAGCATTTGGTGGATTAGGAATAAAACTTGATCTCTTGTGATCAATGGATTAGGAGGTGGAAAGCATGGATGGGTTTTGAAGCTCTAACTTGTCTAGGTTGCCAACCTTGTCAAAGGTTAGAAAACACAATGGGTTTTATAAATTGAATCATTAGGTCATCTATGGGTTTGACAAGAAGAACTTAGTTGTTTTGGAGGCCTATTTAAGACATGGCTCAACCATGAAATAGGGTTAGAGGTATTGTTGTTGAAGTGACATTTTGAGAAGTTGAGGGAAACATCGTTCTAAAAGACAGTTTTCTGAGTTTTGCATTCATATTGAGCTTTAATGGAGTAAATTTACTTTTACTTTGTTTGTAGAATGTAGTGTGAACATTGTGCAAGCGTCGTGTGGCAATATTTTTTTCTTTGTAAATAATTTTCATCTTGTATTTGTAAATAGTCTGTTTCTTGTCTTTTTTGGCCTGTATCATGCAGTTTTGAGAAAATGGAGTCTTAGAGCACTTTCCCACCATACAAATTGTACGGCCCTTTTGGGAATAGTTTCTAGGCTCCCTTAGTGTAAATATGATAGTTTGTAGGGCTTGTGGGAGTTTAGGAGATGCTAGAAAAATCATGCCCTAGGCGAGCCAGGCAGGGTCTGACTAGGGAAGATAGTGGGAAAAAGACTCATATCTTGCAGGGGAATTGAGATCTTGGAGAAATTATTTTTGGAGAATTTTTTTGGAGGTCTTGGAAATGCATGGTGATTAGGGGGAGGCTCCGCCAATTCATTTGGAGTGAGAACTTTTTAACAGTTTGAAAATAGCATTGAAAAGCTTAAAAACCCTAGGGTTTTGACCATTTTTGTGTGTGGACAGTGCACGGGCTATGCAGGCTTAAAACCCTAAAAATCCTTAAGGTGTAGGCATGAGAAATAAAAACTCTAAACAAAGAACCTAGGTCCTTTGGTGGGTTTATAAGAAAATTGCATTTTATCTTTGTTGAGAGGCCTAATTGGGGCTCTAGGCTTGTAGCCTTTTCAAACCCTAGGAGGGGATTTTGTGAAAGCGATGGTTAGTTGGAGTCTTGTGATGGAACATGAACCCTGGTTTGACCATCTTGAAGCTATTACAACATCTACACACCCCTGCAAGAATCAAGTTAAGTGCTGAGAGAAATTGGCCTTTAGGAAGATTAAGGGGCAAGGAGTGGAAGTGGCAAGGCACCAAGAATGGCTTGGTAGCATGGAGTAACATTGGAGGGGTTGGCCAGTAAATACTAAGGGTGCTTGTACCTATGATAGGACCTTTAGGTTATGGTGAAGGAGTCACCTATAAGTTCTTGAGAGCAAGGACTTGAGCATGGGACTGTGAGAGTCTCATCGAACCCCATCCTATCACTATCTCTCCTTATTTATTCTTTTGGTGGAAGGTCTGGGTAGACTGGTGAAACGTAATGTGGAGTTGGGTTTGATTCAAGGATGAAAGTGGGGAAATAAATTTCTTCCTCAGTCACACTTGCAATTTGTGGATGATATGGCTTTGATGGGTCTAGCCAAGATCAGAGAAGCTTTGAGTCTGCGCAAGGCCTTAGATATCTATCTTCCTAAAGCTGGTCAAAGGATTAATGAAGACAAATCCTCCATTTTCTTCTTTAATACTTTGCCTCCTATTCAACAAAGGATTTCTCATATCTTGAGGTTCCAAATTGATTCTCTCCCTTTAACCTATCTAGGTATTCCTATCTCTATCAGTAGACTTCCCAGGGAATCATGGAAAAATATCTTGGACAAGTTTCGTGCGAAGGTTAGTCATTGGACTCATTGATGGTTGTCATTTGTTGGGTAGGTTCTATTGCTTAAGTTCGTGGTGCAGGCTCTTCCTATTTATAAGTGCATTTTATAGGTTTCTCTTGCTAGGTTTGTGAAGGATATGGACTCTCTAGCTAGATAATTCTTATGGGCAGGAAGCTTGTCCTCATCTAAATGGAGCCTGGTTAAGTGGGATGTTGTTGGTAGCCCAAGGCAGGTGGAGGGACTTGGTTTATGGAAGGCGACTTGGTCCGGGTTGGCTTTGGATGCAAAGCTTTATTGGAGGTGGTGTGTGGAACAAGATCATTGCTGGGCTAGGATCTTATCCCACAAGTATCTTCCAAGGGTTTCTAAGGAGGAGCTTCCCAGGTTTCCTCTAGCAGGGAAAGGCTCGGTGATTTGGGGAATGCTTAAGAAAGGGGTTGCACCAATCAAGGAGGGCTTGTTCTGGATTTGTAATAAGGGGATTGAGGCTATGTTTTGGTCTGATTCTTGGGATGGTTACATGCCCATTTTTCGTCAGTACCCTAATTTGGTGACGCTATCGCAGAGATGTTTGTAGGCCGGTTGGTCTAGAGTGAGTGATTTTAAGAATTTTAACCTTGGTGGACAGGTGGAAGGACCCTAGTGAGTGGCCTATTCTTGGGTTGGAGGAGGATGGTATTGTGATTTATAATATCTTGGCTGGTAGATAATGCAACTCCCTTAGGGATAAGGATATTCTAGCTTGGAGCCTGAACCCTAAGGGTGTTTTTACTATAGCTAGTGGTTATCAAGAGTTGCTTTCTCATAAGTTTGGGGGGGTGGAGGTCCCTTGGTGGAAACATGTGTGGAACAAGTTTTCATGGCCTAAGTGTAATTGTTTTGTTTGGACTCTTGCTTGGAATAGGTGTTTGACTTGGGATAATCTTCGTAAGCGAGGATTCCAAGGCCCCTCTATGTGTGTTCTATGTGGGTACAATGAGGAGGATTCTTCCCATTTATTTTTTTGATGTTCTTATTCTATGTTGCTCTGGAATTGGTGGTGGGGTGTTTGGAAAAATCCTTGTGTTCATGGATCTTCTCTTGTTGAATTTTGGAGTAATCTGGGAAGGCCCCCCTCCGAAGCCTCTTTTCTCTAAAATTTGTGGAGCATTGGTCCTACTTTCATCCTTTGGAAAATTTGGTTGGAAAGGAATCGTAAGATTTTTTGCAGAGAAAAGTTGATGGCTCAATAGGTTTGGCACATAATTATTGGGATGATCCATGAGACTATGGAAGCTAAATGTGAAGTGACTCTTCCCTTGGAAAGAAGAGATGATGAGGTTGTGAATAGATTGGGGTTGCAGGAGTTGAATCCTATCTCTGTCTGTGTTAGAAGAGGTAGGAGAGTGAAAAAGAAGGTTCAAAGGGTTGGAAGATGGATACCTCCTCCGACGGAGTTTCTGAAGATTAATACCGATGGTTCCTCTAGAGGAAACCTAGGGCTTGCTGGTATTGGTGGAATTGGTAGAGACTATACTCGTTCGGTCATTTTTCTTTTCTCCATCCATAAGGGGCAAAATTCTAACAACCTTATGGAAGGGCTTGCAATTCTTTAGGCTATTGAACATGCTTGCGCCTTGGGTTATCGAAAGGTTATCTGTGAATTTGAATCATAGATTATTGTTAATTTGTTGCTTGAGAAAAGGGTAGTTGATGTTGATTGGCAGATTGCTATAGTGGTTAGACAGATTTTGCAGAGGTGCTCTACATTGGAAGTGGTGTCTTTTGTCCACATCTTGTGTGAATTGAATAGGGCAGTTGATTGTTTGGCCAAGTGGGCTTCTGAGCATGAGGATGATTGGAGGATTGAGGGGTGGGGATAGTTATCTCCTAAGTATGTTCTTCATCTAGAGAAGGTCATTGCTGATGATATGGAGGGATAAGTTGCTGATTGCTAGTTAGTTGGTGGTTCTATTTGTACTTGTTGTTCTGGGTTTTCCATTGTGGGAGCTGATGGGCTCCCTTATTATTATGTATTGTTAATCTTTCGACTTCAATAAAGTTTTTACCCCTTTTTATTAAAAAAAATAAAATAAATTCCTCAAAGAAATGTGGTCTCATGGTGTCTATGCTATTGCTTACTATTATTCTTTGATATATTTTTTCCAAGCATTCATAGTTTGTTAGAAATCACCTTTTTTATGCTTTTCACCATAGTAGCAAGGAAGTGAACTATTTGATAAATGCTTTAGTAGACATGTATGGAAAATATGGTAGCATAGAAAAGGGAGTGAGTTGTTTGAAAAAATTCCTCAAAGAAATGTGGTCTCATGGCAATGGAATGGAATTCCATCACCATGAGACCACATTTCTTCGAGACATTTTTTCAAACTACTCATTACCTGAACTATGCTATTGCTTACTATTATGCTTCAATAGATTTTTTCCAAGCATCCATAGTTTGTTGGAAAGCACCTTTTTTAGTATTTTAGCCATAGTAGCAAGGAAGTGATATGTTTGATAAAATGCTTTGGTAGATATGTATGGAAAATGTGGTAGTATAGAAAAGGTAGTGCGTTGTTTGAAAAAATTCCTTGAAGAAATGTGGTCTCATGGTGATGGAATGGCATTCCATCACCATGAGACCACTTTTTTTGAGTCATTTTTTCAAACATCTCATTGCCTTGTCTATGCTATTTTTTTATTTTTTTTTGGTCTCGAAGGGTATCCTCTCGGCCCCCGCCCAGCGGCCCACCCTTACACTGGTTCAGGGAGGTGCGAGCGGGATGCGAGACTAATCCCTACGGTCACGGGATAACCAGCACCACCCCCCTAGTGTCTGTGATGGGTTCATACCGGGCTTGAGAGTCGATCCCAAGACCTCGGGGAGCAAACCTGAGACTTGAGACCACTACTCTAACCCGTGGGGGCTTTTGTCTATGCTATTGCTTACTATTATGCTTTGATATATTTTTTCCAAGCATCCATATTTTGTTGGAAAGCACCTTTTTAGGCTTTTATCCATAGCAACAAGGAAGTGAATTGTTTGATAAAATTCTTTGGTAGACATGTATGGAAAATGTGGTAGCATAGAAAAGGTGGTGAACTATTTGAAAAAATGCCTCAAAGAAATGTGGTCTCATGGTGATGCAATGGCATTCAATCACCATAAGACCACATTTATTCAAGGAATTTTTTCTAACTACTCACTTCCTTGTCTCTGTTATTGCTTATTATTATGCTTTTGATAGATTTTTTCCAAGCATCCATAGTTTGTTGGAAAGAACATTTTTAAGGATTTTAGCCATAGTAGCAAGGAAGTTAACTATTTCATAAAATTCTTTGGTAGACATGTATGGAAAAGGTGGTAGCATAGAAAAGGTGGCAAGATATTTGAAAAATTTCCTAAAAGAAATGTTGTCTGATGGTGATGGAATGGAATTCCATCACCATGAGACCATATTTCTTTGAAGAATTTTTTCAAACTACTCCCTGCCTTGTCTATGCTATTGCTTACTATTATGCTTTGATAGATTTCTTTTGAAGAATCCTTAGTTTTTTGGAAAGCACCTTTTCTAGGCTTTTAGCCATAGTAGCAAGGAAGTGAACCGTTTGATAAAATGCTTTGGTAGACATGTATAGAAAATGTGGTAGCATAGAAAAGGTGGTGAGATGTTTGAAAAAATTCCTCAAAGAAATTGGGTCTCATGGTGATAGACATTACCATGAGACCACATTTCTTTGAGGAATTTTTTCAAATGTAATTCATTTCCTTGTCTGTGCTATTGCTTACTATTATTATTTCATGTATTTCTTCCAAGCATCCATAGCATAGACAAGGAAATGAACTGTTTGAAAAAATACCTCAATAAAAAGTGGTCTCATGGAATGCTATGACAAGGAAATGCAATTGGAAGCTGCTCCTAGGTTTTACTAATGCTATGTGAAGTAATTGAATCATTGCTTATGTTGACTTTCTAAACAACTTTATTGTTATTGAAATGAACATCTAGTTATTAGTTATGCAATGTAAAACAATGCTTTGAGTTTGAAAGATGTGCAATGTAATGCAATCAATGATATGAATATAAACTACATAAATCTATTAAGTACAATTCATTAGTTAAACTCTTTATTCTATTACGTACATTAAGGTTTGTCCAACTCCACTAGCACTAGGAGGTTTTCCCATGAAACCTCCAATATTAGCTTATTCAACATCCAAAATCATATATTAGAATATCATTCATATAACAGTACTATTTACATGTAATAAATTTATAATTTTTTACTAGTTACATACCTCCGCAGTAGATGCAGTGGAGTAATAAATATGTGGAGGGTCGGTGTATGTAGTATCAACACTGTGACCTTGAAATTTTATTACAATCATTAAACTAAATTAGTTAATCTTGCATTTCAAAAATAAAATTTAATAAATTAAATTCAATGAACATGCTAACATTTACCTGAGTATTGATGTCGAAAGCCTCATTCAAAATGTTAGTTTCCATCAACATCCCAATAGCTATAGACATATCCTACACACCATCCTCTTGAGTGTTTGTGGGATCATATGTACAAGATGACCCGCAAACCTAACAAGAATGGGGTAGAATCCTACCCCTCAAAGTCTCCACTAGATGGCATTGTACTACAAGACTGGCATGCTCAATGATACTCTGGGTCAAAGATATAATAGACTACAAAATTTCCACCTCAACACTCTCCTTCGTAATGGAAAGGATAACGACGTGCTCACAAGTCGGCCTAGCAAGAGCTCATCTCCCTTGCCACTGAGGATCCTGTTGTGCACCAGATCTATCCTGTGTTGACCCTCCACCTCTCACCTAAAATTACCTCATATAAAAATAGTTGGGGATTTTGTTGAGGATGAACACACAATATAGTTTCCTCAAGAAATATTAGGGGACTCTGCAATTGTTGCATGGTGGATAGTAAAAAGCAATGTACCACCTATCCCAAAAATTGTTCCTAATCCCTTGGTGGTGGTGCCAATGGATAGTAAACCTCTTAGCATTAAAGTCAATATTTTGATTTGTGTGTGGGTTAGTGAATAGTGAGAAAAAATCATATTTTGTATTTTTTTCATCTTTTACTTATTTATATGATAATTTATCTGCATAAAAATTCCTCCGTGCTTGCCTCCTATCTGCCCAACCACTTAATTGTTTGTTGGTTTCATCTACGTGTGTTAACATGTATTGAAGTGAAGTGGAAAGTGTTCTTCTTTCCATGGTTGAACTTATAGGATCATTCAACCTTGTGATTAACTCCTCAATATATGTTTTTTTTTCAATTACCCCATTAAATTTGTTGAGTGCCATGACAATGTTGAGGAATTGGTGGAGGAGTTTGTTGTTGTGGTTGTTGAAGATTTTAATTGTGTTATTTTTGCTCTCATTGTTGAGGATTTTCAAGAGGGTTTTGAGGTTCATTAACATATCATATAAATTAAACAAATGAATATCAAAAACAACCTAAAATTACCTATTTAACAATAAATTCACAAAAAAGAACAAATAATGCTTACTTGTTTGAACTCCCCGTCGACATGGTAGCATATTGGTGATGAAATTGTGCTGTAGAAAAATATCCCCTTATCATTTTCATGGCCTTTTAGATCTTGTTTCATGGTGTTTGATATATTTTTCTTTGATTTTATGTTGTGGCATGGCTTGAACATGCAAATTTAGGTACTAAAATTCAAATAATGACATCTTGTGAAGGTGTTGTGAAGTGTTGTAAGACATTTCTACATTATTCTAGACTTTATTTATTGTAATTCATCTAAAAATCACCATTTTCATCACTAAAAAAGTCCTATTTTGAAGTGTTGTAAAGTCTTATAACAAGATTTCACACTTTTCTAGGCACAACTTCACTATTTATCCTTTTCTCATGCTTTATTTGACCCCATTATTCTCTCATATGCTTTAATTAAGTGTATTTTTTAATGTTAACCTGATAAACAACATTAAATACAACTTAATTCCCGATACATATTTTCAAGTCCTAGGTGGGACCCATTTGCCATGGGTGGCGAATGAGTCCCCCTTGGCTCAAAATTCAAAATTTTTAAATTTTCCTTTCAATTTTTTATTCAAAAACACTTGATGTCAGCCTGTGATGAGGTATGAATGGTTAACTAAAGCACAAGTGTATAAATATGTGATTTTCACCTCATTTTACACCCCCTACAATTCTCCAACATTCATACATCATATTCAAGTATTCAAGCATTTTACAACATCAATTCAAGCAATATTCAAGCACTTTGGAGCATCCATTGACATTACTTTAGATTTGCATTATCAAGGGTTTGGTAAGTTGATAGCTATTTCATGTTATTATTTTACCATTCCCTTTCATCTCATTGTTTCATCAAGGGTTTGATTACCAAAAGTGGGGTTTAACCAAGGAAAACCCCTATTTGCTAACCCTCAACCATTTTCCCCCTATTACATGTGTTTGCAAACCTAGGTATGTAGATTTAATAAGCTTTTTGGTGTTGAAGAAATTGGTAAACAAGTCAACTAGGTGCTTCAAGTCAACTCATTCATATTTCAAGCTTGGAGAAGGTTTTGTGTCCGTTTCCTACAGAATTGACTTCGACAACCTAACAATCAGAGATTTCCAAATCTGGTGTTGTAGAGTTGTCTCTTGATTTTTCAAAAATTTGGGAGAGGACTAATTCACCACTAGTGGTGAATGAGTCCCACCTTAGGACTAAAAAATCTGAATTTTGTCAGATTCTAGATCTCGACAGTCAAAAACTAAAATTTGACACCTTTTTCACCAATAGGAGGACTAATTTGCCACCCTGGGTAAATGAGTCCCACTGCAAAAATTTAGTGACTTCAGGCAGCATCCACAACATTCCATATTCATCAGATATTTCCTAGGTGCACTCTATTTCATCTCATTTCTTTTTGTTTTACATCATTTCTCCATTTAGTTCATTGTTTGCATATCATAGTGTGTTTTTAAACATAGTTTAAATCTTAGCTTTGCATTCAAATTCATTCATTTAAATCACTCAATTAATTTTTTTTTACTTCATTTAGTTTATACAATATCACACAATATTATTTGAATGAACTAGTTTTCATTTTTGGCCTTACCTCTCTCCTTTTAGGTGAAAAACCCTAGAAGAGCTAAAGAAGTCCTAGAGAGCCAAAAATTAACGGTTCAAAAATTACAACAATTCAATGAAGAAATTGCAACTTTAGCTCCTTCCAATACATGACTCTGCAAATGTAGGGTTTCTTGGCCGTGAACAACAAAAGACACAGTGAAAATGAAATGATGTTGTTTACTTTTTCTTTTTTGTTTGTTTTAATAAGCTATAATGCACTTGTGTTATAATGCGGGAGTGTGATAGGCTTGGTCACAGCAAGATGTAATGTTACCGTGTTATAACGTGCTCACATTATAACATGCTCGTATTATGGCCTATCAAATTATTTTTGAAATTTTGGCCACAATTTGGCCCCCCATCTTTTTGCACCCACCCACTAATTATCTATATTAAATAACTTATTCATTTGCACCTAATTAACAATTTAAATAAATTAAATCCACTTTCCTTGTTTATTATTAGATCAAATCCTTTTCCACCTAATTATTATTTAAAATCCACTTCCAACTCCATTATTAAATCAAAATAAATTAAATCCATTTCAATTTAACTATTAAAATAAATTAAATTAAATCCACCTACCATTTATTTTATTAAATTAAATCAAATGAATCCACTCCCATCCACTTAAAATGAATAAATAAATATTTTTCTTCACAATCAGTTAAATTAAGTTAAACTAAAAGACCTCTTGCACATGATTCAATGCCTCAAGTTGTCTCATTTAATTTCCACTTTTGCATTTGTCTTTTAATCCTAGTCATCCACATCCTTATGTAAGAACCTATAAATCAAAATATGAATCATTCATCTCTCCCCAATGATCATCAAGGGGAAGGATCAAGATCACAAGCACATTATCTTATTTTTATCATACCACTAAATGCTATCAAGATATTGAATAATCCAAGAGCAACTATATCACTCATATCCATTGATTGGTGGAAAAATGGTGCTCTATAGTTTAGGACAATAGAACAACAAGTTTATCCCAATATCATTCAAGTAAACCCTAGAGATCTCAATCCTAGGATAGGAATGGGGGAAAGAGATTTGCAATAGGGGTTTCCTAGGGTATGATTTATGACTGAAGAGGGTTCACCACCAAGCTAGGGCTTGGAAAGACTAATGATATGCAATATCTAATGATCAAACCTAATGATATGCAAATCTTGAATATATGACCTAAAAATGAATGCAAATAAGAATATGAGACTAAGAAATCATAATGGTGCAGCTAGAAACATGTAAGATCTTGAATGAAAACTTGAAATGTTGAAAACACTAAAATTTATATATATTGGGACTCATACGCCAAGTTGGGTGATTTAGTCCCAGATTAGGGTTTCTGGGAAGGAACATAAATCTAGGAGAGACAAGTTTGGAACTCCTGAAAACTAAAAATTTCATTGTACTGGATCATACACTAGAAGTAGCGTATCAATTTAGTTTGGATTTTTCTAAAAATGAAGTATGAATCTACTCTTCAATCTCCATTCTATCTTCTCCACCTAATTTTTGGGTCCGAATTACTAAATTCCACTCTGTAAAAGGTTTTTAGTGATCTCCAAAGCAAGCTGACAACTTGGACAACTTTTGCAACTTGACAACTTCTTTCCAATCTTGCTCCTTAGAGGGTTTTCAACCTAGATCTACAAATCACATGCTAAAGAGAGGGGAAAATGTTGTTTTATTAGTGGAAAGGGGTTTTCCTTGGTAAAACCCTATTTTGGTAATTAAACCTTGAAATTAGAATGAAATGGAAAGGAGGAATGATGAATGTACAAAATGATATGTTGCAACTCACTAAACCCTAGAATAAAAGGCTAGAAACATGTATAAAATGGCTCCAATGGATGTAGATATTGACTCTTCCTTGAATGTAATAGATCTTGAATCATGAAACCCTATGTCACAAATGTTAGCTCAAAAGTAAACATGATGCATGTTGACTTTGACATGATAATTGATACTTGAATAATGCTCCAAAATGCTTAATAATCAACTCTTGAAGACTCTTGAATTCTCTTGAAGACTCCAATTTTCTATAAGGATGATTATTTAACTTGTTAGGTGACTTGATTGCTTGTTAGGATGAAAATGAGTGAAATAACCTTGTATTTATACTTTATAATGCCAAATTTACCAAAATTACAACACTATAAGATGACATCAGATCTAGGGGAATAAAATTCCACCAAGAACTTGAATTAAATTAAATTCTAGGCCACATGGGAAGGGGTATATGAGTCCCATTTAAAGGTTAGGCTTGGGACACAGCTTTCAAGAAATGCTTAGAATGATGCAAAATTAGGATTGGGGCTCTGAAACTTAGGTGGGACTCATATGCCCAAGGTGGTGTATGAGTCCCAAATCACTAAATCTGGGCTACACAATCTAAAAACAACTGAACTATGATTGGATATTGGTTTATATCGGGATTATCCTTAGAAAGATGCATTAATTAAGGCTTGTGGATGCAAAATAAGGCCAAATAAGGCATAAAGAAGCCCAATTAATAATGAAAACACTAGATTAGTGTGAAAGTGTAATAACAATCTCCAACATCCTAAATAAGGCATAATTAAGTTCATTTAGTTTACAAGGGCCCGAGACCTAATGTGAATGTGTTAAACACATTACAATATTAAACCAAGGAAACATTAAGCTTAATTTAATAAGGAGGTCCCAAACAAGTGTGAAAATATCATAGACGACATTGTTCGACAATACATCCATAAGCAAATCCACTCCGTAAAGGAGATCTCTTAAATGGTAAGTGAAGGTAAGAATTTGATTTGATATTCTTTATGCTCAATATGAAGATATATTGCTTGATTTACAATAATTTAATAAGACTTTAATATCTTGCATCTAAATTCTAGATCTAATACCTATACACAAAATACTTTATATTAAAAAAAACAAAATCAAATCAAAATAACATTTTTTTCATAAACTTTCTTACAAATTTTTAAATAAAAAATATATTTTTACTATCACATTAATCTACTTTAATTACTACTACATATTAATATATAAATTCTAAATGTCTAATATAATGACGTTGCTGCTCCCAATGTACCCACGAACCTCTAGTTTAATTGTGAAAGATGTCACCCTTTGAACGTGCTTGGTTTGGCCTAATAGAATAAAATGTTTGCAGGACATTTCTCTTGTCCTTTCATTCCAAGCTATTCTTTACAAACGGAAGGTGAGGAATATTATATTGAAAATTATAAAAAGAAACAGTGTTGGTGATCGTTTCCAAGGGACTAGATATCGTAATCCTGAAAAGTTCAGGCTGTTCCATAAATGACCCTAAAAGTGAAATCAAAATTCAATTGAAATTCCAGCTGAATGACTGGCGCAAATCTCCAAACGTGTATGGTGCAGATTCAATCCATAGAGATCGGAGTGCATGTACACCGTCCCCTACAATATTTTTGACTTGAAATTTGCGCAATTTTAGTCTATTTTCTTCTAAGCCTAGTTCTTTTCTTCGTGTGAAATCAAGACTGGTGTGAGATTCCATGTAAGCGGTCTATCTGCCTCCACGAGAATCTTGCACGGACAAGGAAAGCACAATGAAATAATTCATTTTACTGACATCTTCGGTAGGGAGCAAAAGGACTCCGAGTGAGCTGTTGCAGTTGAACCAAAGAGGAGGGCGAAACGAGAGAAGACCAAACCCTTGGTTAGCTTAAAACAAGGAGGATACAGCTCAGCGTATTTATGTAAATTTGTCAAAACTGTTTGTCCGGAAAAGTATTAATTGTTAAGGACAGACATGCAGAAATATTTGTGGTTGTGGGAGCGGATCTTCTAAAATCGAGACCCATGAAAATTATTGTGACTATGACTTGTATTTTGGGAGACGTAAATATCTAAGAACTAGTTGTTCTAAAAGTATTTATTGTAAAGGATGGACAGTTTTGTTTTTTTTATTGAAACAAGTAAAATAATAATTACAATAAAGATAGATGCTAATAAACATCAACAGAAATGGAAATACATCAGTTCATAACGATCGAGAAAATGACTGAAACAATAACAATTACAAATGAGCATATTTACATACAACAGAGAAGACTCAAACTCTAAATTTCAACATACGTTGTAGTTGTTTTGAACATACAATATCAATTTTATGGAGCTACAATAGATGAAATGTGATCTTATCCAGATGACTGACGATGTTCACATGTTCTTTAGGACTCCCCTGAAGCTGTGAGCACAAAAAAGTAGTTTGAAAAATGATATCAAAGTAAAACCTTTAGCATTTTAACTTCTTGGTGAATAGTATCGTTCGAAAAAATAGCCAAGCATTTGTTTTTCCAAACGTTAAGAACAATAATCTGCCTCATAAAATCAACAACAATATTTTTCTAAACGACTTAGCCTAAAATAGCTTCTTTCCAACATAAAACATGATAAAAAATAGCAGGGATATAATTAAAAACATCATTCCACTTTTTTTTTGTCCATGCACAATCCAAAAAAATGTGTTTTAAACCTTTTGTGTTGACGAAATGGGCATTTATCTGGTTGGACCATCATACATCTCAACTTGTCACTCATACGCAGCTTGAAATGTTAAACCTTCCAAGCCAAAATCTAAGCATTAATCTCAGCATTAGACCACCAAATCTGAGTTCTCAACTTTTTCCTAGTCTTTTCTTGAAATCTGCATTTCCACTTTCGATTCAATATAACATTTAGAGGCAAAACAGCCAAGAGACTCAAATAAGCCTTTTCTAAAGGAAAGTAGTCAAATTGATGATTGGACAACTACCCTACCTCCTCAACCTCATCCGCATTATGGAACAATTGTTTTGGCTTGTATCCACTCCAAGATCTCACAAATATACTCACACTTTTCCTCACTCATGTTAGGGCTTGCAAGAAATGGGTTTGGTCTTAGATGAGTTTAGCCTCTCATCTTTTAGTTTTAACAAACAAAGAATGTCAACATATTATAATGCACTCACATTAAATGATGTGATTTGATTTTTATTTCCATGGACCAAAATGTGGTTCTAGCCACTTTTTGTTCCTCCATATTTGTGCACACACCCTACACTAAGATATAATCTACATCATCACCTATTACTCCATTAATAGTTAAATAATACTTCATCCATGGATTTCCAAGATTCTTTGTAATAGATTTGTATTGGTCTTCCCAACCTACCTCCTTAGAAAATTTGCTTATTAGATATTTCATATCTATTTATAGAATACCACCCTTCATATCTTGAGAAAAACTTTGAGGATTTGAGTTTCCTCCTCAATGAGAGCTCTCATGGAGAATCATCTCCCTCTTTAAATCTCATGAGGGCACATTCAAAACCTCTTATTTTTCTCAATCTATATATAATTATATAGTGATGCATTAAATATATTTTCATTAGTCAACATATTTGACTTAACCATTATTCATGTTGACACTCTTTATAAGAGTACTAGATTCTCATTAATTTAGTTTTCTTATCTATGGTGAGAAGGATACATCCATTATTATTGAACTTAAATCTTGCATGGTACCTAATTCATCTTATCAACATTTGTTAGAATCTAGGATTTGTTTGGAGAATCTTGAATAGTATTCAAAGGCATCACCCATATATTTGGTACTTACTCTCTATCCATTTTCATATGGTTCTGAGAGGTCACTTTCTTCAACTAGGATTGAGAATCTCAATTCAATTGTGATATCTTTAAACACTGACATGGCAACATCTAAGCAACTTTTAGAGACATTCTTTTTAGTTTTCTTCACTTATTTTTATTTCAATAATGGGAATATATTTTTCATTGAACTACATTTTCTTCTTCCTAATGGATGAAATCTCGTTTAATGATCATGGATTATCTTCAATATTTAGAGTTGAGCTTCCATTGTTAGTGTAGGAGACTACACTTTGGGGGCCTACATGGTCTATCTTCCTCTCGATAGTTTAGAGAGAGATTTCCCTCTCATGGTAATTATAAATTTTTATCATTTGATTGGGGTTACCTAGCCCTACTCTCTTCATTCTTTCTTGTTTTTTTTTCCTATAGGATATTTATCTTCTTGTCAAGGAGATTATTTTGTGCATGGTTACACATTTTTTGAGCCCCATATATCAATCTATCCATGTACACACCTAAGTTATTCTTATGGGGATTGTTGTTATATTATTTTATGATTTTATTTAGTTATTTTAACATTTTTATATTTTATGGAGTTAGAATATGATAAGCTTTCTTAGACAAGTATCTACTTTCATAGATTTTACTTGCATCATGTGACTTGTACATTCCGTATTTGGTGGATATGCACACATGCTACTACATCTTCTTTATCCCTTATTAGTTATAACTTTAAATCTCTTGGTAATGTATCATATATACCCACTTGTATCTTTCATAGGACCAATCTAATTTAATCTCACTTTAATCCATCCTTTGATTGGAATATAATTTATTTTATTATATTGGTCTTCTTTTTTTCTTCTTTCTTAGGTGTCTATCTTTATAGCTAGATCTTATACATTTGTAAGTCTCTTTTTAATGTTCTCTTGTGCTATCAAATTATTGTAAGAGGGATAAATTTATTGTATTGGTGTAGACATTTATTGATCAATAAAAGTTTAGGTCTCTTTTGTGGTGGATTCTTTTAAAGGCTTTCCCAATATGTTGTTGGTGTTCATGTGGTTTGTGTATTTATGTTTTCTTCTCCATTACATTAATTTTTTAAGGAATCACATACTTAAATTGAAACTCTCTTGTTTTGTTATTCACCTTGTATTCAACATAAAGCATCCTTTATTTCAAGTTTCTAATTTCTTAAAGCTTCAATTTATTGTATTTAATTTTTTGACAAAAATTCCATAGACTAATCTAGTTTCAAAACTCTCATTCACCTATCATTAATGTTTTTAAAATTTACTTTAAAAATATTTTACTAGCTTAAATCTAGTATTTTTCTTGCTAAAAATCACTAATTACAAACTGAATTTACTTTTCAATCTTTTTCACTAAAGCTTATATGGGATTTCTACAAAAATTATTACGTAGCAATTACTGTTTCATTGTAATTTAATTTTTTATTTTTATCAATGATTTAAAAAAATTATTACTCACTACCCTAATACTTTTAGATAAAACATCAATTGATTAGGTACTCCACTAATTTTTTTTCTTTAATACCCAAATTTATTCAATTTTATCACAAGATTTATTGGGTTTATGTTGATTTTGAAGGGGATTTGACATTATATATTGATACCTCCTTATTGAGTATCTGTAAGACCCATATGTTCCATAATCTTTGGTTATTATTGTCATGACACTATATGAAAGGCTAGTTGGCCATGTTTTAACTCTTATTTAATTTAAAAATGATACTAATGCTACAATTGGCTTTAAACAAGGTTGAATTTATCTTTATATATTCTCAACATTGATGCAATATAAGATATTAACATAAATTCAAGAAAAGTATATTATGATTGTATGATTTATTAGCCGATAGGCTATTATATGTGGGGGAACCCCACCGGGATTTCCAGCAGTCAGACGCCGGAAACTCCGCCGGAGACCCCTCACATATTTACTTCTACGGTTTGATTTAATTCGTTCGTGGTTTCCCTATCTGCCGCGGACTGCCCGTCCTTACATCGTCAGACGTCTTGACTCCATCAGCGGTACATCGACATTTATACTCGGCAGCAACCTTGCATTTGTCATCGGCCTGTTGAAGATTTCCGTCTGATTGACCATGCCTACTCGGGCAATGGCTATACAGGCAACAAAATCCACCGCCCGGATCTGTAACACCCGAGGGCCTCAGGTTGTCAGACAAATATGGTATCTTGATTTTCTCGCGTTAAACTCCGTGCATCCTTATTTTTATTTTTCTCAAGGTTAGGCTATTCCTGGGTTCAGTATAGAGTATCAGATCTGTGGTTAAGCGTTAAGCTTGAACACTGGTGCAACAGTTAAAGATTGGGTTGCAATTTATTAAAAGCCCTATCACTCAGCAGTATGTCAGTTTAATCCAGCGTAACTTTCGGCATTTAATTTTTTTTAGCTTGCAAAGTACCTGCTAAGAGCCATAAATGAGGTTAATAAATATCTCCAGCCGCACTATCTGATCTCTGGTAAACTATTTCTGCAAGTAAGATACAATTGAATTTTTGTCATGGCTGCTATTTTAAAAAAAAAATTACTGAAGAGCCAACATAATTTTTGGACGCCTCCTTTTAACGACAATCATTATAACTATCTACCTAATAGCTGGAGATGTCCATACTGTGTTGATTCCGCCCAGCACAAAGGAGGTATAGTGCCAGCAATTGTTTAATGTAAATAATAAAATGTTAAGTTATTAAATAAATTGTGCCTGCAGTAATTCTACAATTTATATAATTATATTTTAATTTTGTTTTTAATTAAATATTTATTTATTTATTTTTAATTTTCAATATTTAGTCATAATTTTAAAATTATAAAAATACTTAAAATATTAATAAAAATTAATAAAAATTTAAAAATTTATTTTAATGTAAAATACATAAAATATTTAGTATAGAAAATATTAAATTTTAAAAAAGTTTCTATTAAATTAATTTAAATATTAAAATTTTCATATCTTTAATATAAATTATTACTATAAATTTTGATAAAAATAAGTTTTCATTTTAATTGTAAAATTAAAACATTTAAAAATAATTATTTATTTTAATGTAAAATACATAAGATAGGGAATTTAATTTTGTTTTTTGTATTTACAAGATTTTAATATTTTATATTAAATTTAAACATTTTTATTTTCTATCTTATTTTAAAAAATTAAACAAACATTATATTCAAAAAAATTATATTCATTTTATATTAAAAAAGTTTAAAATTTAAAGATTTACATAAAATGTTATACATTAAATATTTAAAATTTTGTTCTAAATATTTGAACATTATAATTGTCTTCAATAATCAAATTTAAATACATACGATAGGGAAGAGTATAAAAATTTAAATGAAATTTATGTAAAAAAAGATTATATTTTAATTTTGTTTTTTGTATTTAGAAGATTCTAATATTTTGGGTTTAGCATTGGGACCTTAGGGTTCAATTAGGGTTTGGATTGTGGTTTGGGTTCAATTAGGGTTAAGATTCAATATGTTAGGCTTAGAGTTAGGGTTTAAGCTTAATTAAGGTTGAATTTTAATAGGGTTAGGGTTAGGGTTTTAATATAAATCCTAGGGTTAAAGGGTTTGCATTCAATTAGCATTAGAGCTAGGGTTAGATTTATATTAGGGTTAGAGTTAGAAGTTACAAATCAAGATTAGTGTTAGGGTTTGTGTAAGGGTTAGGGTCAGTTTTAGATGATTAATTAGTGTGAGGGTTAGGATTTAATTAGGACTAAGAGTCAATTAGGGTGGTTAGGGTTCAATTGATGTTCAATTAGGGTAAGGGATCTAGGATAAAGTTTGGGTAAGGCTTAGGATTGGGGTTAGAATTCAATTAGGATTAGGGTTAGGGTTACAATTATGGTAAGGGTTAAGATTCAATTAGGAATTAATTAGGGATACGGTTAGGGCAGGAAAACAAGAGAGAACAAAGGAGAGAAACAAAAATATTGAAGTTGATAGAGATCTACAAATTCCAAGGGATAGAAAGGAGAGGGACAGAGAGAATGATCGAGAAAGGGAGAAGGAGAAAGATAGAGATAGGGAAGGGAGAGAGAAGGATAAGGATAAACACAAATACAAGGACATGGATAGAGAAAGGGAAAAGGATAGAGAAAAGGAGAAAGATAGGGACAAGGAAGGGAGAGAGAAGGAAAGGGATAGACTGTGAGACAGGGATAGGGATAGAGAACAGGAGAAGGAAAGAGAAAAGTAGAAAGATAGGGATAAGGAGGTGAGAGATAAAGACAAGGATAAGTTGAGAGATAAGGGAAAGGATAGAGAAAGGGAAAAAGAAAGTGAAAAGGAGAAAGATAGAGATAAGGAGGAGTGAGAGAAGGACAGGGATAAATCAAGAGATATAAGGATAGGAGGTGATAAAGGGAAGAAGAGATAGAGAGAGAAAGACTGAACTAGGGATAGAGATAGGGACAAGGGCAGGGACAAAGTAAAGGAGAGGACTAGAGACTGAGATCGAGATAGAGAATCTAACAAAGATAAAGAAAGAGAAAAGGAGGAGAGATCAAAAGCGAAGGATAAAGAGAGAAAAGATGGAGGAAAATCTAAACAGACAGAAACCAGGAGTGGTGATAATGTAAAGGAGAAAGAGAAGAACAAGGAAAGGGACAATGAAAAAATGATTCGAAGAGAACCAGATGGTCATAACTTGTCAACAACAAAGCTAGAAGAAAAGATTGGAAAGTAAGTAATAGTTCTTTGATGTTGCATCTTGCTTTAAAGTAGTCTTTGCTACTTCACTTTCTTTCCATTTCATTCAATCCATGATACTCTGAATCTCCATTGCTATTATTTGATACATGATATATAACTTTATCTTCCTTAGAACAATGGTTTTCATGAGTTCCATGCAATAAGCAATATTCTGGAGTAATGCTTGACATTGCCTTTTGTTTATGATATAATAAAACTTATTATTATTCAGAGAAGCATGTTACAAGCATTTTAATTGACATTGCCTTTTGTTTATGATATAATACAAATTATTATTGTTTTGAGAAGCATGTTACAAGTATTTTAAAAAACATAATATTTTAGTAATAGCATTTTAATGTTTTGAAGACTGAGGGAGGAAAGAATTAAGTAGAAGTCAGAAGGTGGATCAAAAATTTTATCATGGGTGAACAAGAGTAGAAAGATCGAGGAACATAAAAATGTAGAGAAGGAAAAAGCTGAACATCTTGCAAGAATATTTGAAAGTAGGTTTGTAACTTTTAGAGGCTTACATTCTCTCTCTACTAATTTAAGGGTTTTCCATTTCACTAATCAAATTGTCCTTGTAAAGTTGATTCAAAATTTCTTCTACTGAATGCAAACCCCTTTTTTTCAGTTCTGTTTCTTCTCTAGAGATAATGTGGAGGAGCAGCCTATCGGCGTAAGTATTGCACCTCATTGGTGCAAGTGCTAGTATTATAATCATCCATTAATAGTTAAATATAACTTCATCCATGGTTTTCCAAGATTTTTTGTAATAGGTTTGTATCAGTCTTCCCAACCCACCTCCTTAGAAAATTTACTTATTAGATACTTCATATATATTTATAGAATACCACCCTTCGTAACTTGATAAAAACTCTGAGGATTTGGGTTCCATAAATGACCCTAAAAGTCAGATCAAGATTGATGTGAAATTCCAGCTGAATGATTGTGGCGCAAATTTCCAAACGTGTATGGTGCAGATTCAATCCATATAGATCGGAGTGCATGTACACCGTCCTGTACAATATTTTTGAGTGGAATTTTTCGCAATTTCAGTCTATTTTCTGCTAAAAAGCAGTCGAGTTCTTTTCTTCGTTTTATATAGAATACCACCCTTCGTAACTTGATAAAAACTCTGAGGATTTGGGTTCCATAAATGACCCTAAAAGTCAGATCAAGATTGATGTGAAATTCCAGCTGAATGATTATGGCGCAAATCTCCAAACGTGTATGGTGCAGATTCAATCCATATAGATCGGAGTGCATGTACACCGTCCCGTACAATATTTTTGAGTGGAATTTTTCGCAATTTCAATCTATTTTCTGCTAAAAAGCAGTCGAGTTCTTTTCTTCGTGTGAAAACAAGACTGGTGTGAGATTCCATCTAAGCGCCTCCACGAGCATCTTGCACAGACAAGGAAAGCACAATGCAATAATTCATTTTATGGACATCTTCGGTTAGGATAGATAAACATTTCTCTCGTGTTATCTTAGAAAAGAGAAGAGACAAATCTCTTTAGGTTAAAACAAGGAGGACACAGCTCAGCGTATTTATGTAAATTTGTCAAAAACTATTTGTCCAGAAAAGTCTTAATTGTTAAGGACAGACATGTAGAAATATTTGTGGTTGTAGGAGCAGATCTTTTAAAATCGGGACCTACAAAAAATATTGTGACTAATGACTTTTATTTTGGGAGACATGTAGATATCTGAGAACTATGTAGATGCCTCCACGAGCATCTTGCATAGACAAGGAAAGCACAATGCACTAATTCATTTTATGGACATCTTCGGTTAGGATAGATAAACATTTCTCTCGTGTTATCTTAGAAAAGAGAAGAAACAAATCGCTTTAGGTTAAAACAAGGAGGACACAGCTCAGTGTATTTATGTAAATTTGTCAAAAACTATTTGTCCAGAAAAGTCTTAATTGTTAAGGAAAGATATGTAGAAATATTTGTGGTTGTAGGAGCAGATCTTTTAAAATCGGGACCCACGAAAAATATTGTGACTAATGACTTTTATTTTGGGAGACATGTAGATATCTGAGAACTATGTAGATGCCTCAACGAGCATCTTGCACAGACAAGGAAATCACAATGCAATAATTCATTTTATGGACATCTTCGGTTAGGATAGATAAACATTTCTCTCGTGTTATCTTAGAAAAGAGAAGAGACAAATCTCTTTAGGTTAAAACAAGGAGGACACAGCTCAGCGTATTTATGTAAATTTGTCAAAAACTATTTGTCCAGAAAAGTCTTAATTGTTAAGGACAGACATAATATTTTTGGTTGTAGGAGCAGATCTTTTAAAATCGGGACCCACGAAAAATATTGTGACTAATGACTTTTATTTTGGGAGACATGTAGATATCTTAGAACTATTTGTCCTGAAAGCATTTATTGTAAAAATGGACATTTTGGTTTTTTTTTTGAAACAAGTAAAATATTAATTACCATAAAGAAGGAAATAGCTGCCAACAAACATTAGCAGAAATGGAAATACATCAGCTCATAACGTTTTAAGAAAAGGACTAAAATAATAATAACTACAAATGAGCATATCCCCATACAATAGAGAAGACTTAAAATTTGAATTTTAACATAGGTTGTAGTTGTTTTGAACATACAATATCATTTTTTTAGAGCTACAATAGATAAAATTTGATTCTATCTAGATGATTGATGATCTTCACATGTTCTTTAGGACCTCCCTATGAGCATAAGAAAATAGTCTGAAAAATTATATTAGAGTATGCTAAATTATATCAGAGTAAAACCTTAGCATTTTAGCTTCGTGGTGAATATTATGGTTCGGAAAAATATCCAAGCATCTGCTTTTCCAAATATTAAGAACAATAATCTACCTCATAGAATTGACAATAATATTTTTTTGAAGGTCTTAGCCCAAATAGCTTGTTTCGAATATTTTTCTAAATTATCATTTGGGCTATTGGCAACCTTTGATAAGACCGCTTCCTAGCTTCACATTCATCTTCATAGTCATTTTATAAGTCTTCCAGATGAGGAATGTGAGCATACTTTCTATTGATCTACTTAGCCAGTCTCTCGCCTAGGTCACAATTACTCATTTTCAATATGAATTCTTCCAACCCATATGACTTTTAGTTTTTACTCACCATCACACAATTTAGAACTCTTGGTTGAAGCTCATTTATAATTCCCTATGATAATAGGAAACTTAACTAGTTCCTTCTTATGAGCTTAGAGGTATGCCTTGTGGGACAACATCACCCACCCTACAAATTCTAACACCATTTTATCTGTAGGGTTTTTTTGGAAACATGTAGGGATAATGTGAGAACCCTTCTATTTTGATGTGAGAGAATGTGGGGAACTATATATACCAGCACCCATTGTAGCGAATAGCATCTTTTGCTTCAAGGGATATTTTCTTAGCTTTGTCTCCTTTGATTATCCTAACCAGCCTCATTGAGAAGGCATCATTTACCCTACGGTAGTGATCTCAATATTGACTAATAATGATATGTGGAAAATGTTGGTGAGATAACTTTTTCCCTGGCTCTTGGCCTAGAATTCCTATGCTATTTAACCCTTGAATGTTATCCCTTAGTGTGTAGGAATGCACAATGTATGAGTACATAGTGAACCACTTTAAGGTTTGGAATGATTGGATGTGTTCATGCAAATTGTCATTAGTAAACTTGTCCCAATGCATCCGAATAGGTTTATCTCTCATATGCTTGATAACCTCATACATCCATGATTCAAATTTATTGGTGTCCCTACTACCCGCCATCCTTCTCAATAAGGTTATCATGCCTTGCATTTCTTGAATTAAAAGCAACCTCAATGTGTGATGTCGAATTCTAGACACAGACTTGTCCTCTCCTAGAACTAGGTTGACAACATGACCTTGTTGTGCTCTTCTATATTCGTGTATGCCCTAGTCGATTCTTCTATTTATAATGTATCCATCTTTGCAAATACTAGAATTCCAAATGTGTAAGCGATGTAGTTTGTAGATAGGTTTGCACACACTAGATTCCTTCCTTTAGGACCACCCTTTTATCTGTATCATACCATTTCATGCATTCTAGAACTAACTCTAGGGCATCCATTGCTAACCGGAACCCTACCGCCAAATGCATCCCACTGGCAACCATATTCTTAATGCATGAGGTTGTGTCAAGTCGCCAAACCCTCTCCATAAATTCATATGTGTTGAAACCCTCCCAAATGGGTATCCATCACCAATTCGTAGGTGGGAATTTCCTATGATGTGGGAAATTTAAACTCTTCCTTGGGCTACTTCTTCCATGAGCTACTCATGTCGTCCCAAGTTGCTACCTACATGATTAGTATATTGATATTATACATACAAATTAGGGTAAACTCTAGCAATGCATTTTCCTCAACTCAATTTTAAAAAATTCATTACCCTTATTGTTTGTATCAAATTTGAGTTAATTTAGTTGAATTACATGCTAGTTTATTCAGAAACTAACCAGACCAAATGTCATTTTACTAGAGTAGAGCACATGCAAAAAGAACTTTAAAATTTTAATTAGAATAAGAATACCTAGTTCTGTTAATTGTGAACTTGAGTTGATACAAAATTAAGTGTTAGTAGTTATGTCTTTGTTGTATCCCAATATTTCACTTTCCTCGAGCGCTTCAAATGGCATCTCGATTTTTGGTGTAGTGTTGAAAAATGTACTCCTTTACATTTTTACACTATGTCTAGGTCCCTTAATTAAATGGAATTAATAAAGCCTCTAATTGGCCCTATTTTGCATTTACAAGCCTAATTAATTGCAATTTTTGAAAGGGGAATTATGATTTAATTAATGCAATTATCATTTTTATCACCCCCAAAAAAATAGATCCTGGCAATTTGGGTTAGGACCCATTCGCCCTTGGGTGAATGGATCCCCTTTAAGAGCACAAATTCAAATTTTAAACATGTTTTTAGCAACATCTTAATGTCCTAAATTTGATTTTTAAGTGTTGGCTTCTAATGTAACTTAATTTTTAGGAAATTATAAAATTGCATATAAATACAAGGTCTTTATTAAATTCAAATCCTAAGAAACCTAGAGTTTTCATGCAAGCATTCCTAAAAAAATGATTATTATCAAAGATGTTCAAGATTAGATTTCTCAAGAATTTTTTGTAACATTCAAGATCTCAAGCATCATGTTAAAGTTATCAAGCATCATGGATGGTTTTGGAGCTAACATTGTGGTGTAGGTTTCAAGAATTCAAATCAAGATTCAAGCATTGAGATCACATCATCAATCAAGCCATTTCATGCAAGATCAAGACCTTGGGGAGATCTCCTAAGTATTAGTTCTTCAATGGTTTTAAATAAATTGTTTGGTGAGTTGTAAAATAGAATTTTTTCATTCATCATTCCTTTCATATTTCATTTCATTTCAAGGTTTAATAACTAGAATGGGATTTGACCAGGGAAAACCCCCATTCACCAAAGATAAGCAATTTTTGCCTCTTGTAGTTTTACATATCTTAGGTTGACGAAGGACTGAAGATCTACCAAAAGAGGAAAATTGCAAAAGTTGTCAAAGTTATCATCAAGCCACAAAAACTCACTTTCAGAATTTATTTCCAAATTTTTGACTGTGAAAATTAAAGGAATTGCAAGTGCATACATAGGACTAGAGGACTGTGAAAGCAATTTTTCAACCCTTCTAGCAACACCCATTCACCATAGGGAAAATGAGTCCTAGGAGGGCACTCAGAACAACCTTTTTGTGATAGGTGCATAAAACAAGCCCTTCTCAAATCTGCAATTTCTTTTTGGATTCTATAAAATTAATGTTTAATTTAGTGATTTCATGTATAACATTTCATTATTGCATTCATTTAGTATTTTTCATTCATCTCCTAGAAGTGTTGTTTCAGCTGATTTACTCCATCCTAGATCATATGGAAAGCAAGATCTCCACCAAGGTTGAATCACTTAAGGGTTCAAATTCAACCTTGTCCTAGGGGATTTATTTTTCCTAATGAGCTAAGGAAGATAGGTGCATCATACCTCACTTTTTATCATTCCATTTTTTATTCACCTACATTTTTTGATGTTTCACTTGGTAGGTTTTACAGGTGTCTCACTTGGTGAGTTATGGTGTGTTGCAAAAGAAAGCAATACGTCTTAGGTTTTGAAAAGTACATTCTTTTGAAAATTTCCTTAATTCCCTTAATGAGTTTGCATTAATTTCACTACAAAGGTATAACCACGACAGGTTAAGGTCCACATAATGGAGCCCTTGATTTTTGTACCTTGATTCAATTCGAAAAGGTGGTGATAAATCTGACATGGCATACTTGTAGGTTTTCTTTACCCATGTCGGATGTTGATGATTTGGTGGAAACTTATGCCTAGATATGAAGAGACCCATTAACATTTTGACTTGAAATACCCAACAAGTTGCTTTCTTTTAAAGGTAATGTCAGGTTTTCCTCTTATCAGGTTCTCGAGGGTCAGTTAAACATTTGATATTTGCAAGAAGGAACTCATGTGTGGATAAAGGTTGAGCTAATATAGTGCAAACACACCTTGAGTGTAAAAATATCTAATTCTCGCTTCCAACAAGGAAAACTCTTATATTGAGTTTGATAACTAAAATGCTTTAATATACATGAATGAGGAAAATAGTTACGCAAAGAAAAACCAAGTAGGTAAATTGCTTACTAGGTAAAAATACTCATCAGGTGGACTATGATTATTACAAAACTTGCATTTAATTTACTTAACAACACCTGATGCGTGGAAACCTAGAGACCCAAAAAACTTAGAAAGTGACAAGATTTCCCAAAATCCCAAATTTGAAGCATTTTAACTGAGAAAAACCATCAATGTGACTAGAGGCAAATAATTTTAGCCAAATGACACTCATTTTATGGCCTCCTGCTAAACCAAGCAAAGTAAGCAAAAGCAGAAGAAAAAATGGGCCCAGATTTTTCCAAGGGAAAAATGGGGCGTGTTGTGAGACCACACAATAGGACCTTTATCTTATTTCAATGGGATTATTTTGTGCATGTCTACACATTTTTTGAGACCAATTTATCAATCTTTCCATACACACCTAAGTTATTCTTATGGGGATTGTTGTTATATTATTTTATTATTTCACTTTGTTAATTTAACATTTTTTATATTTTATGAACTTAGGATATGATAAGTTTTCTTAGGTAGGTATCTACTTTGGTATATTGTACTTGCATCATGTGAACTGTACATTTCTTATTTGGTGGATATGCACACATATTACTACATCTTCTTTATCCCTTATTAATTATACCTTCAAATCTATTGGTAATGTATTATACATATACCCACTTGTAGCTTTCATACAAGCAATCTAATCCAATCTCACTTTAATCCATCCTTTGACTAGAATATAATTTATTTTATCATGTTGGTTGGTGCAGGAGCACCAAGTAAATGAAGTCTACAATAGGATGTCAATATGTTAGGTATAGGTGTTAGGGGTTTTTTACATTAAATAAGGTCTATTGAGAATACTTTGTATGTAATTGGGTGATTTTTGAGTCATTTGTGGTAAAGTATCAAAAGTTTCAAAAATGTGAAATGTTGTCATAGCAAAAATTGCAAGAATTCAACTTTCCTAGAATGTGAAGGGTCATATGAATTTAAAAATCAGTTATAAACATTTAGGTGGTTGATTTTTGATGTAATAAGGTATATAAAGCCTTTGAAAGGCTTGAGCATTAGTTTTTGAAGATTGTATTGAATCATTCCTATCAATAACAATGAATTTTCTGTAGTTTCTCTATTATTTTGCACTTTTCAAAAGTTGTACGAACCCGTACAGATAGTAAATGCTCTGAATCTCATTTTTTTTTGCAGGGAAATGAATTATCTCTCATTTTCATCAATTGTGAGAGTCTAACATTGAGATTTGAGGGAGTTTACTTCATTTTTCTCTAGCAGCCATATTAACTCTGTATTAAGGGTTAATTGTCACCTAAAATGTTAAATTGACCCATTCCACTCACTGTGGCTAATGTAACTCATGGAATGGGTCCAAAAAATTAATAATTAGCTATTTTCCATGACTTAGTAGGTGGAGGAGTCAATTTGATAGATTTGGGGTGATGCCCTAGGGCAAAATAGTGAGTTTTCCTAGTGAAAATGGGGTATTAAAGCAGGGTTTTTAGAAAATGATGATGAAATTATTTATGTTATGGTAGATTTGATTTTTATAGGGTTTTTCTGAAGTGTTGGAGGCATTGGATAGGTTAGATAGGCCTGAGGAATAGGATTTTCAATGAACCCTTGGTAATTGTATGGAAAGTGAGGGTTTTGAGTTCAGTGTCTTAGAGGTTATGGCCCTGATGGATTCTGGTGGATTTTGAGGTTTTATAAAAAAATAAAATACTATCAATTGAGTTTTTGTGATAAATAGTTGTTTTGCAGGTACCTCATTTGTAAAATAGGGCTATTTGGTGGCCTAAAAACAGGGGCAGTCTATTGGTTCTCTAAATTTTTCTTAAGAAACCACATGAAATCTTTTTTTTTTGTTAAACCCTAAAGTGAGTCTCAAAAGGTGTCTAGGTTGTCTTTGAATGACCTTCTCTAAAATATATTGAGAAAAAATAGATTTTGAGGGCTATAAGCCATTAGGTGTGTGGTTGAGATAAGTTGAGTGGATAGTGTTGAAGGGGTTGATTGCTTGTGTGAACCTGATCATTTTGTGTTGGTTTGATTCATCACCACATTTCTTGTCATCATTGGTGTTCTTTTTTCTTTCTTTCATGCCTTCTTGATCTTAGATGGCTATCTTCTTAGCTAGATTTTATGCATTTGTAATTTTTTTTTAATGTTCTCTTGTGCTATCAAATTATTGTAAGAGGGACAAAATTATTGTGTTGGTATACACATTTATTGATCGATACAAGCTTAGGTCTCTTTTGTGATGGATTTTTTGAAAGGCTTTCCAAGTGTATCGTTGGTGTTCATGTGGTTTGTGTATTTATTAACTTTCTTCCCCATTACTTTAGTATTTTTTATGTAATCACATGCTTACTTAGATTGAAACTTTATTATTATGTTTTTAACATTGTATTCAACATCTAGAGCATTTTTTTATTTCAAGTTTCCATTTTTTTAAAGCTTTAGTTTATTGTATTTCATTTTTTTACAAGAATGCCATATACTAATCTAGTTTCAAAACTCTCATTCACCTATAGTTAATGATTTTAAAATTTACTTTTAAAATATTTTACTTGCTTAAATCCATTATTTTTCTTGTTAAAAATTACTAATTACAATTTTTTTACTTCTCAATCTTTTTTCCTTGAACTTTATATGGGCTTTCTAGAAAAATTTTATGTAGAAATTATTGTTTCAATGTAATTTTTTTTTATGAATGATTTTATAAAATTATTACACTACCCTAATACTTTTAGATAAAACATTGATTGATTCAACACTCCAATAATTTTATTTCCTTAATACCTAAATTTATTCAATTTTACCACAAGGTTTATTGCTTTTTTTATTTATTTTGGAAGGGATTTGACATTATATCTTTATAGCTTCTTATGGAGTGTCTCTAAGAACCATATGTTTCATAATGTTTGGTTATTAAATTGTCATGACACTATATGAGAGGGTGGTTGGTCATGTTTTAACTCCTATTTAATTTAAAAATGATATTAATGATATAATTGGTGTGGAACAAGGTTGAACTCATCTTCATATATTTTCAACATAGATGCAATATAAGATATTAACATAAATTCAAGAAAAATATATGATGGTTGTACATGTTTTATATTATATTCAACACTATTCTTTCATTCATAGATAATGTTAGTCTGATGCCACATAATGCTATAGGTTTACAATGACATCCTAATAAATTAAATTCATGTTGTGATAGTTATGGCTTACAAGTAAATTTGAGTAAAATTAAGTTCATTTGAACATATCTATGAAAGAAGTAAATATAAACAAAATTTAGTTGAATGGTTTTTTATTATTTTATGGGGAATCCCTTGAATATGCTCCTTGTTCTAGAAGAGAGATTGTTCAAATCTTATGTTACACTTAATACATTTGAGAGACAATGTTTCTAACTCTAGTTTTAGGATGCAAAAATAAAATTGTTGATTTGAACCAAACTTTTGTGTCGTCGTCTTACAATATTATTCTAGAATTTAGAGTAAAAATTAATCTTGCATTAGTATACTTATTATTTTCATTATATCCAAGAACATATGGGAAAACATATTAGTTCCACATGCAATTATTTTGGTTGAATTTAACATTCATCCTCTCCATATTTTAGTTACTTTCATGTAGTGATGTTGCTTTCTACACCATTAATGTTAGAGTACATAGGGTTATGAATAGTCATATTGTGGATATCTTAACCTCTAATTAATTCATACTATCATTATTGTATTGTTATTTAGTTGATTAGGTCATCCTAGGGCTTATATAGGGTTATCTAAGTCAGCCTGGGTGGTATCCTGGGCATACATAGGTATATATAGGAGGTTGTGAGTCTTATTTCATCATCATATTGTGAATTATGTTCTCACTGGAGATATTTGGAGGTTTCCCCCCTCAAAGTGGCTTGTTATTATTAGTTATTATTCAAGATTAAAAACATATTTTCTATCTATTATTTTATTGTGCAAGTTATTTCAATACAAGTGGTATCAATGCATGATCTTGGCACTGTAGAGGCAAGGCATCTTCTTAATATTAGAGGTCATTTTGGAAGGTCCATATCTTTCAAATTTTGGATTTTTTAAAAATTTCTAAAGGGTTTTTTAAGACCATATTTAATAAGCTATAGTCTAGATTTTAGAGGAATTGTAGTAGATTTGAGAAAATTATTACAAAATTAGGGTTTCTACGCAATTTATTTGGAAGCTGAATATCTCTCTCATCCTAATGAATTGGGTCCTAATTTTTATTTTGTTTTTGAAGATATTATAGAGGATTCTATGGTCCAAAATTTGCAAAAATTGAAGTAGAAATAAGAGAGTTATTGCAAAATTAGGGTTTCTAAGAAACTCACTCTCAAGGCTACAAATCTGCTAATTTCTTGGATTTTTTTGGGAAAGTAGTATCTTGACTCTAGTAAGTTACAATAAAAAAATTTAGATAATTTAATTCTCATTTTTTTTATTTATTGCAAAATTATTTTCTACCATCATGACGGGGCCAACAATAAGAGGCAAAAATAATGCTACCACACCGAGGAAATCTTTAGAGAATAAGGGAGTAGAAAATGAGGATTTTAACCCTAAGGATGGAATAAAAAATTTCAAAGGTGATATTTCATCATTAGAGAAAGTCAATACCAAGAACACAAATGGTTGTTTGCTAAAGTTAGAGAAGGGGAGGCTATTTTGTCTTTCTCAAGTGATCATAATTCGTCGAGGGCGGCCCCATCAAATTAGAAGACAATTAGTTTATTCCACCATGATGAAAATCTACAAATGAGGCATGTTTGATTGAATGAAATGTTGAAAAATCATTAAATAGAAGGTAGCCTTCAAACAATTACATCTATAGTAAAAGAGGAATCAACTATAGGGAAAAGTTGCTACAACACCTGGGCACTACAAGATAAAATAGGAATAAGAAAAAGTTGTATTTTAAATTCCTTTATAATGGGGGTAGGTGAAACCATAATGTAAAGAAAATCTGAGCCACACTATAAATTAATCCTAGCCATTCATTTGAGCTTTGAAAAACTATAAATAGGGGCCTCCCTTCATTTGTAAATAGTTGGAGAGCTAGTGTAAAGGCATTCTGCAACAATAGAGAGCTACATTTCATGATTTATGGGTGTTTCTCTTGAGTTTGTTCATTATGCATGCATGGTTCTACTTCCTTGTTAGTTTCAATTGTTAGTTTCTTGAGTGGAAGTGATAATTGTGTTTGTTGTTACAGTATTTGATAAATTTCCAGCCATGGTTTTTGTGGTTTGTTGATGATGAATCACTTTTTATTTAGCTAGTATGGACTTCCTTATTCATTGTTGCAACTTAGTTGAATTGCATGTTCATGATGTGTGTGTGCAATTTGAAAATCTGCAGTCCTTAGAAGATTGTACTAGTTTTGTGTAGTTGTAGGCTTCTCTTGGTCAAGCAAAACCCAGTTTAGGAAGTTTGTCTCCTATAGAAGCCTCCATGATTACTGTTCATTCATGGCTTAGGTCTAGGAACTTCTCCTTTCCTTGCCCTTTTGACCTTTTTTTTTAAATAATGACTTTGAACAAGGTTCATTGCACATTGTAAATCCAAATCTAATGATGAAATGGAGTTCTAGACTATTGTTTAAACCTACAACAACTAGTACATAGTAACTTTTACACCTAAAGAACTCCATTTGTAGACCCAACTTCCCACACTTTGTAACTCATTTGTAAGTCCACCTTGTGATTCCAACAAATCACATGAATCAACTGAGGTATTCCAAGCACTGTCAAGACTTGACATTAGAGACCTTGGAATAGTGTTCTGAAATTTGATTGTGGAAGATTATCTTTCAAGAGAGGTGATGCACCTATGCATTACCTATGTTGAGAAGTGCTTAAAACACCCATCAACAAAACCGATTTCCCAAATCCCATCCTTGAAATGTTAGAAATTATCTTGTCTGCGAATATCTTCTTCTAACAATATATGAATAGTGAATAACCATGAATAGGAATTACAATATCCCTACATCAATCTTTCTTGTCCACAACCCTATTTGATAAAATTTTAGATCCCTGACTAGGCTTAGGTCTCCTTGAAGAACCTAGTAATTAAACTATTATTTCATCATGTAGACCCATTTTTACTCCTCTCAAAGTTCTACCTATGACTAATTCAATTGGCTATTAGGGTATGCAAACTAGTATTTTTAAATTTTAAAACTTCTATAGATATCTTTAAAAATTTTAACAATTCACTATTTTTCCAAAACCCTAATTCACTTTCTAATTCTAGCAATTTGGAAACACAAGATTTTCAATACCAAATTGTAGAAAGAAGGGCTTCAATTTACTTACTATTTAAAGTTTGTTGTAAACCCTATATATGGTGTTGAAGTCTGTAGTTTTCTCAAATATCTATAACAAATTTACTTTTCAATATTTCTTTTGTGCCTTGAATGATTTGGAAAAATGTAATTGAGCAACTTTACTTGAAAAACTAGGTAGATATAGATCAAATCCACCATCAATATCTTTTCATGCTTGGATGCACAACTAATGGTAGCTATTCTTGATTTTGAATGTGGACCATAGATTTTCTAAAATTCAATGGTGATAAGAGGAATTTGAAATACCTTCTTCAAAGAAAAAACCTTATTTAATTTTTGTAGCTCTAGGAAATGTGTCACCATTTCAAGGATTGTCAAGGAAAAACACAATAGCTTTAAGGATTCCCTTATATTTTTTTCCATTTTGAAATGATAAAGAGGAACCAAATAGACACATGGCATGATTTTGAGAATTTGAGGGAAGGAAATATCGTATTCAATTTTATTTATGAAGTTTAAAGCTAGCACAAAAATGAAGAACCTATGCTTAGGGCACAAAAAAAATGCATTTTGCTTGTTCACAAAGAAAAATTCTTTGAAATTAAAGGCCCTGCTAAGCATATAACTAGTGTGACTTAACCATAAGATAACACCTAACGTTGATTAGGAAAAAGGTGGGACCCTTAGCAAGGTTCTCTTTAGGGGAATTAAAATACATTTAAATCATGTGAATATAATAGAAAATTAAGTCACTAGGGAAGAAGTGGCCTTAAAACACTACAAAAAGGGGGCTTCACTAGAAAAATTTAAACTCTTTGTGTGAAAAGATAACTTAAGACTTGATTGGCCTGTGGCCCATACACATCAATTATATTAGGGAATAAAAGAGAATTTTGTATGGTCAAGAGAAGAAATAAATAACATGAAACTCTCTTGAAAATGAAATAAGTTATGCAATATGATGCCATGTATCCACTGGAACCAAGTAAAGCACATTATTTTTAAAAGTCCTTAAAAGAAAAAAATGATAATAGGTATGTCTGATGCTCTAAGAAACGAACTGGTAAAAGAATGAAACAAAGTTCATCAAGTCATAATTTAAAGGACCAAGTAACTGATGCAAGAAAACAACATGAAAATAGAACAGAAGTGTAAGGATTTTTTCCATGGGTTACAAAGATAACCCTAAAAAATGACCTTACACTAGGTATCAAAAAAACAAAAAATGTTAAGAGGTAAAAATTATCATAAGTACCACCACACATAATAATAAAAAACATAAAAATGAAACACCTTACAATGAATTAACATGAATTTTTTGATGTGTTGTAGATTGTAATTGACTATAATTATTTTAGTTTTACAATGAAACATCTTATAATCTTCTAGTTATTCTACTCTTGATATTGCATAAATTTTCCTTGGGATTCTAGAGGCATAAAAATTCAATTAGATATTCAAATGGATGGAAGAAATTATATTTACATGGATTTAAATATATTTCACATTAACCGTTAAGAGAGGTTGATAAAGCAATTTGAATTATTAAACACATTGAGGTTTACAACAGGGAAAACTTTAGTGGAGATCTTCACCAATTGGAAAATTCTATCAATCGGCCAAGTCGAAATTATCGAATTTCTTGCACCCAATAGGGTGTCCAAATCGCCCAGATTTTATGAACTATAGGTCCAATGCATGTCCATTCACTATTGAGTTTTTTTATGAGGAATATTTAAGCAACAAATTTTCCATTTTCAAACTATGCATTTCAATTGGATTGACTAATATTTTTTCCTCGAATCTCGAAAGCATTTAATAAAACACCTACATATTCACCAATACTATTAAAACAACATTGTATTAGGACCCATTTCGCCAATTAAAACTTATGAATTGTTTCTTTTGAAGACCCATTTCGCCAATTAAAATTCATAAATAGTTTCTCATGAGTACCTATTTCACCAATAACATTAAAAATTAATTACATTTGAGAACACATTTTTCCTTGAAAATTACAACGTATCATTGTATAAGCATGCAAGATTCACCAATTTTTTAATATACCATTTAAAAATCCCGTGGAATTCACCAAATATGTAACCATGGATTGATATAAATACAATCGAAAGTGTCATTTATTCTTACACATTTTTTTTGGTTATGAAGTTCTACTTCTCCATTTGGAAGTCAGTGAAAGCCAAAAACGTAGACTTAAAAGGTTAGTGATCATTTTTTCATAGTGTTATTAGTTATAATAATAAGTTTTCTTTATCTCTTTTCCATTCTTGCTTCAACAAAGTGAACCTTAGAAGTTAGAACCAAACTCTAAAGTTTTGAAGTTTCTGAAATCTCTGACCCACCAAGTAGAAATATGACCAAGAAAGACTTGCAACTTAACAAAGTGAACCATCAACCAATTTGGGGAATCATGAAGTTATGAAAATTTAGAACTCCGTGACAAGGTTATATAACTCTGAGGACTAGCGACTAAGTTTAGTAAAATCCAAAAAAATTATATTGTATTCCATGGTATTGAATTTGATATGTGATTCTACACCATTTTTAAAGAACAACACTTATCACACTACTTATAAATTCCTATTGCATTTCCATTCACACAATCTTTAATAAATAACTTAAAGGAATATTATTAATCCATTCCTTGAATAGAAATAAATACAATCGAAAGTCTCATTATTTAGAAGTCTACCAAAGCCAAAAACATAGACTTAAAGGTGAGTGATCATTTCTTCATAGTGTTATTAGTTATAATAATAATTTTTATTTATCTCTTTTCCATTCTTGCTTCAGTCTTAAAGATGATACTGAGTAGGGAATGCGATCTATATTATTATTCTCTGTCCTTAAACAAGAAGACATTTTTTTCTAGTTTTTATTTAAAGTGAGATGAATATGTTGAGTGACTCGAGTAGCAAGGGTAAGGCTCCTACCACTCCTCAAGGTGGTGAAGAGACTCCTGCCGCTTCTCAAAATTGTTTTGCTCCTCAAGGTGGTGAAGAGAATCCTACCGCTCCTCAGGCTCCTCAGGTTGGTGAAGAGACTCATGTCGCTCCTCAGGATCCTCAGGGTGGTCAAGAGACTCCTACCACTTCTTAGGCTTCTTAGGGTGGTGAAGAGACTCTTGTCATTCCTTAGGGTGGTGAAGACACTCTTGTCACTCCTCAGGGTGGTGAAGAGACTTTTGTCACTTGTTAGGGCGGTGAAGAGACTGGGAGGCCATAAAAATGCAAAAGAAATAGATGTAGTCTTACTTTGGAATTTCCAAAGCTTCTGATCCATCAGGTCAAGATGGAACTACATCATCAACTCTTCCACCAAATATTGGTAGCATTCCCAATACCTCACTGCCACTGGAAGGTCAAGTTGAGGTTTTCATTGATTTAAATCAAAATGTATCAAATTAGGATAGGAATACTGCAGAAGATGTCCCAAGTGATACCCTGGGACCAGTTAGCTAGAATGAGATAATTGACTTGGATGAGGATGATGATGTTGGTAGCAAGAAAGGGAAAAATAAACCAAAAGGGGTGTGCGAGTGGGAAATGACAAGGAGTTTTCAACTTAGTTGGTTGTCAAAATACCCATTCATGTTACCGGTGGGGATTGGAAATGCAAAAAATATTGAAAAGGAAACTTTGGCCAAATGTAAGATTTATAGTTGAAAATGTGGAAGAGACAAGATGTTGCAGCTAAAGATTGACACTAAAGAAAAGCATATTGGTAAAGTTTATGAAAAACAAATCATAGACAGAAAGTGAGAATTAGTCATATGATGGAAATCAAAGGAAGAATGTCTTCATGTTAGGTATGTCGTAGATTATAAAGAGCATGAAAAAATAATTTCGAACATTGTTGCATGTAAAGGTACACTTGAGGCTCAATTTGGAAAAGCAATGAAAGGAACAAATCTGTCAAAAACTATTCAGATGAATGTTTTTTTCATATTTTTTCTAGAGGGAATCCTATGACAGACTACCCAAAATATTTAGGTTTATTATCTTATTTGAATGTTCCTCACCATCCCTACTCACATTGGTCAGTAGACACTCGATGGGATTGGGAAAACTATCTTGCTGCAGTGGAAAAGGAAGATTTATAGGATAAAGTAAAAGAGTCAAATTTCATTGCATTATCTTTAGATGAAGTTACTATAGTATACAATACTTCTTGGGTTTGTATGCATTTGTATATTGTACAACAACATGTTCACCAAGCTCATCTTCTCTATGTTCATAAAATAAAGAACAATTCAGCATCACAAAATATATTTGAACTAGTCAAAAAATATTTGAATGAAATTGCAGGTATGGATGAGTTGACAATTGTGAAAAAGTTGGTGTGTGTAGGAGTTGATGGAGCTATAGTAATGCAAGGTCAAAGGACCAATGTTTGCACAAAGCTACAAACTACTTGTGCACCATACATACTTGGCATTCACTGCATGGCCAACATAATGAATTTAGCATTCAAAATTGTAAGCAAATTTCCTATAGTATCAAAATTCAAAAATATAGTCCACGAGATCCATGCATAATTCTATTGAAGTCCTAAAAATTTCACAAAATTTCAAAATTTTGTTTAGGGAATAACACCAAGAAACAAGCTTCTCAAGGATGTCGATACCAGATGGATCTCCCTGCATGGACCAGCACAACACTTTCTTTTAGAATATCAATCCTTGATTAGAGTGATGTACGAAAATCACAACACAGTAGACAAAGCTCGTGACCTCTTACATAGGTTAAGCGATATAGAGACACTCTTGACTTTAACTAGTCTTCTCCCCATGTTGGATGTGATGAACCAACTTGTGAAGAAAGCCCAAGACAAAACTATGTATAGTAATGAATATTCCAATCTATGTAAACATACATGCTTGGCCCTTGATCATCTATATCTAGATCTAACACAAGATAACCCAAATTATTTCATGCAGTGGAAAATTACTGATTTGAATGACCCTAATAATTATTTACACTTTAATGCAAGTGGGAACTTATGCATCTATGTATGTGGATATGAGATACAAATGGACCAATGTAAGACAACTAGGTGCTCTAGTAGAGAAGTAGCTATTAACAAGGAACATTTTCAAGGAATTGTTAAATATATTAGTGGTAATTTGAAGGAAATTGTAAAATTTCTTTCCTCAAAGATTTGTGAAAGATTCCCTCAACATGAAATACTTGAAGCCATGAGTATTGTGTATCCTCAATTTTGGGAAAACTGAGATAACCCCACATTTTTTCATGCTCAAGTAAAAACCTTGATCGAACAATTTTTGAAAACTGTAGCATACAATGAGAAGAAAATATAAGGAATTTTAGATGAAGCTAAGCTTAGAAAACATTGTAGGATTTTTGCAATAGCTATGAAGGACTAGCATAAATCCATGGGCAAGGACAAGGCCTTTGAACTGGGATCAATAAAAAAGGTTTGGACAAACTTAGGTTAGAGTGAAATATTGTGTGGTTCAATATTAAAATATTTCAAACTTTCCAATTGATATCAAACAATGATATTAGGGTTGGTGGAGGATGAGAGATTTTTCAGTACATTGGGGTTTTTGAAATCAAAGTTAAGAAACAAACTAGACAATAATTTGGAAAATTGCTTGAGGATGAAAGGAACTATGTATAATGTAAGAAATTTTTCTTTCGAAAGGGCACTCACAATTTGGAGGTCCACCTATGAAAGAAGAGGGACTGGGTTGTGCAACACTCAAATTCCAAAGGTTGGTACTGGTGGCACTAGCAGTGGCAATGTGAGTCAAACCGATGACATAATGAATGTTGAATTTGAGACACAGGCCAAAGAAAATGAAGAGTACACTTGGAATCAAATTCAAGATGACTCTTTTACTTTATCTGACGATGAACGTTAGTTTGTGGACCACCAGTCCATTTGGGAAATGGAAGAGAATTAGCATCTTTTAGGTATTTATATTGCACTTCATGGATCCTAGGATCAAATTCCATTGTTCCATACTGTAGTTGATGATATTTTATATTGTATTCAATGAAATTGTGAATCATTGTACTTCATGATATTTTATTTTATATTGCACTTCATGAATCATATTCCAAAGTCGAACTATAGTTGATGACATTTTATGTTGTATTCAATGAAATTGTGACATTTTATATTCTATATATAGTGTATTTTATATTTTTGATTAGTCCATGCATAGCATTCAATGAGGTTTGCAGATGATGACACCTTTGAAAGGTTAAGGCAAGATAAGTCCATAATGTCGCATGGTCACTGAAACTTGGAACCTTAGAACCAAAGTCTAAAGTTTCAAAGTTTTCCAAACCTTTGACCTACCAACTAGAAAGATGACCAAGAAAGACTTTCAACTCAACAAAGTGAACTATCAACCATGTCGGGGAATCGGGGTGTTATGAAAATTTAGAGCTCCACATCAAGGTTATAAAACTCTGAGGGCAAGCAACTAAGGTTAGGAAAAGCACCAAAACTATGACTTTGAGTGATAGTAACCAAAACAATGAAACTAGCCAAAAATACATCATTCCAATTCTAATAATAGATAATCTATGACATGAATTCATATAAATGTTTAGTGGACATGCTAAGTAGTCATGGAGATTGAGTATTGATGTGTGAATTGTAATGCAATTTCACTATGATCATGGATGCCTAGAATTAAAATCACCTTATCGTTCATATTTTAATTGTGTTAAAAGTAAAACTTGAGTATGTGCTTAGCGATTCATCACTCAACTCAATGCTTATTAGATTAATAACATATTAATAATATATTATTAGTAGCATATACAACAATGAACATAATAAAAAGTGTATCAAGAAGTTGAAACCAGACTTTTTCTTCAAATGATATAATAAGTAATATAGATAATTGAACATCAACACACTATTGAAGTATGAATTTGAGCTTTTAAATTAATTATCACTCTAACACATTTAGGAATACATAGAGGGATTGGGAATACAAAATATTTCTAAAAAAACTTTGTACAGAGCTGAGTTGGAACTTGGAAACTCATATTATCAAAAATTAAATCACTGCATCACCTTTTCTAGCAACTTCCACTCTTCAGGTGTTGAAATTGTCATTTTTTCTAACTGATGTTGTTTGACTTGAATATTTGTTAACAATTCATTATTCCAATTGGAACCTATCTTGGATTCTTTAGTCAAATTTTTATTCAAAGTTAGAAATGGTTTGATGGAATCCAAATAGGTCACCACATCTAGGTTATGAGGAAACTGGTCCAAATCAATCTTCCTTTCATCCTCCATCTTTCTAAAATCATTCCATCCAACGAATCATTCATTTGTGTCAAAAGCCTCTATTAAACCAAGCTTTGTGAAGTTCCTTAATTTTTCACCCACCTTCTTCATCTTATATGCAACCAAATGCAAATATTTCTCCGTTTCATGCATTCTCAAACACTTTTCAATGATAGATGACAATATCATTGATGTAGCAAGCTGATTAGTAATCCTTTTTCATTTCAAAACATTTTCATTGGCTTTGTAGACTATTTGTTGAATTTGATTTGTTGATTTCTCTAATTCCAGCACATTTTTTCTTCTCCATTAAATATTTGTTGAGCTTCTTATGATGTTGTATGATAGCATAAATCAATTGAAACATGTCACACAAATGATCAAT